>JADRCH010000256.1:1101378-1119054 GCA_019843965.1 Rhynchomys soricoides
ACAGACTCATACACACACACATTCACACAGAATCATACACACACACACTCACACAGACTCATACACACACACACTCACACAGACTCATACACACACACACATTCACACAGACTCATACACACACCCATTCACACAGACTCATACATACACACGCTCACACACATACACTCATATAAACACAACCTAAATAAAATGTAATAATAAAATTTAATAAATAAATAAGAAAAATAGTCCAAGCCGGGCAGTGGTGGCACACGCCTTTTAATCCCAGCACTCGGGAGGCAAAGGCAGGCGGATTTCTGAGTTCGAGAAACCCTGTCTTGAAAAAACAAAAACAAAAAAAAAAAAAGAAAGAAAGAAAGAAAAATAATTTAGATAACTTAAAAAAAAAAAAAAAAAAGCTACAGAGATGAAGACCAAGACGTTGACCTCTAAGTCTCATCTCAAGCAGTCCTTCACCCAAGAAGCCCTGTACCTAATAGATTTCTGTCACCATTATAGAGTGACACTAAAGAAAAAGACTGTCCAATACAATACCAGTTCTGAAGAAACCATGCCTTTCAGCATAGACACTTCTCCATCAAGTGGTCCCTTGAGGTCTTGACTATTGAAATAAAGGTCCACATTGATGCCACTCCACTAGTCTCAACTACATCACTTCCACTAACATGCTCCGGTGGCCATGGGGAAGATCAGCTCAGTGTCAACAGGAAAGCATGCACACACTGTTGGAGGAAAGCAAAGCCCGTCTTCCCTGCGTTACACTCTAACAAACCAGCAAACCGCTTAGAGAAAGTATTGCACGTGGGGAGAGTGGTGTTCAAATCAAGTCCAGAGAGTCTGTCTGACTAGTTCCCAGATCTTCTGCAGCAGTCTCAGAAATGTTTAGCCCCATCACTGGAGGGTTCCCTCCTCAACCAGCAAGGGTAAAATAAAAGTATAAACATTCAAGTAGACTGGGCATTGCCTCAATTGCCCCAAACTTCCTAAAGCTGTAGATACTCCCATCACTAACGGATGTCTGTAGCACCCCAATCCTGCAAGGTAAAAACCTGGCAGAGCAAGCAGGAGAATTGTTTAAGAGTTTTCTACAATATGTGAAATTGTAATTCCAAGATGGTGGGTGGTTCTGAACCCCAGCACTGCTATCTGTTGTACCAGCAGGCTCCTAAGAGTTCACAGTGGTGGAAACCAGTATTTTCTTGCCTTTAATGATCAGCAGTACACACAAGCTGAATGCCATGTGAGTCCACTAAAGGCTTATCTTATCTATCCCGGGCATTACATTGTCAGCCCTGAAACTCATGAGAAAATCCACTGACTTAATTTGTAGAGAATCTGATACGATGTTCCTGCCAAAACAGAATCGGAACAACCCAGTTCTCCTCCAGCACATACTTGACCAGCAACAAACAAAACAAAACAAAACAAAACAAAACAAACCACCATAGCAAATGTCAGATCGTGATCCGAGAACAGGACTGTTGCTCAGGTCACAAGCTGACTGCAGGAGGAATTCCCTTCTCACCTGGAAGACGAAAGCTAACTCAAGGGATCCCTAAAACAGCAACTAAGAGATTATAAAGCTGTTTCCCTGGGTTTGGAAGATACTATAGATCTTGGTTCACATTTCTCCCTGAAAGTACAAACTTTATACGAACTTACAGAAATTGTGCCAGAACCTTCTCTTTTGGGAGATATCCAGGAACAGGCTTTGGGTCAAAAAGAGTTGGCCCCATGCCATCTTCAGCATTTAGTGCAATGTCTTACATGTGAGATGGTTTTAGGCCATTTGCGCCTTTGAATTATCCACAAATTGTGAAACTGAAAATGAAAAACAGTAAACTGCTTTGAAGACTCATTATTTCCATGGAGGCACGTAGTGCTTGTACTCTAGGATTAAGCTCAAACCTATGAAAATTTAAAAGCTAATCTAATCACGCAATGAAGTTCTAACGATGCTTTGATGCTTCCGATTAATTTATAGATTCCCTGATACCATCTTAAGACTTTTTAAACGCTTTTTACTCCTAATTACAATCTTAAAAAGACAAGAAAAACACTGCAGAATCTTAACCGTATACAATTAACAGAAACTAATTTTTAAGGCTACTGTTTAAAACTCTACAAAGCCATTAAACCTTGTCCATCACCAGAATTCCCCACCACTGGTATAACTGCACAAAATATATTTTTAAACCTTATACTAACAGTCAAACTTAAATATGGCATTAAAAGAAACTTCTGAGTGGAGAGAAGGCTCAGTGGTTAAGAACTGACTACTCTTCCAGAGGTCCTGAGTTCAATTCCCAGCAACCATACGGTGGCTCACAACCATCTGTAATGGGATCCAATGCCCTCTTCTGGTGTGTCTGAGGACAGCTACAGTGTACTCACATACATTAAATAAATAAATAAATCTTTAAAAAAAAAAAAAAAAAGAAAGAAAGAAATTTCTATAAATAAAACTTTACTGAAATCTTAACTACTCTGTCCATTGAGTTAATAGAAAAGCAGACACTCAACGATTAAACATTACCATTAAGCCACAGTCCACATGCCTAAATGCAATTAGAAAATTCATCTTTAAATCTTTGAAGCATTCTAATTGACTCAATGCATGTATAAGTTTTTTTTTTAAATGGTATAAATTAGCATGCCTCGACATGAGAGACATAAGTTATAGTCTAGTACACAGTAAAGGAATGCTTTGACCTCACGTTGTAACATTGTATCATTGCTACCCCGTTAAGATTACTAGAATTCTATCCGCATGCTATCCAGGAGTTTGGGTGCAACTCACACCCAGTGCGCTTGTCTAGCACACAAGATGACCTAGCTTTGATTTCTAAGGCAAGGAGGAAAAATCCATGTGACATACCTGCTACAGAACTTTTCTTTGTAGCTAAATACTCTTGGGGGCTAGAGAGATGACTCAGAGGTTAAGAGGACTACTCCCCCAGAGGACCTGAATCAGAATCCCAAAACCCTCATGGCAGCTCACAGCCACCAGCCACACCAGTTCCCGTGGACCTGAGGCCCTTTTCTGGCCTCTAAGAGCACTGGACATGCATACATGCATATGGTACACACGGACATACAAGCAAAATACCCAAACACACACACGGGGGTTGGGGGGGGAGAACACTAAATACTCTTATTTTTCTTGCCTGTCAACAACCATGAAAATTATTTGAAAAACTAATAATATAGCAATCCTAGAATAAAAGTTTAAAAAAAAAAAAAATCAACCTCACCACCGGAGTGTTCTTTATCAATTGTTTAACATAAGAAGACGTCAAATGCTTTACTACTTTATGACTGAATTCACTAATCTTCCATCCTTGCGTTAAGAGTAGCAACTTTCACATTACAAAATGAAGAACCACAGCAGCTAACACTCTTAAAAGTCCTGAAGGAAATTTGTCCATTAGCATGCAAAAAGAACTTATTTAAAAATTACTTCCCTCCTCATTTCAGCAGCTTCTGACCAGTCCTTGTGATTCTTTCAATGCTGATGTGTTTGCAATGGTTTGGATCATGAATGTCCCTCCGCCGCCCCCCCTCCCCCAAGGCCCCTATGTTAGTGGCTTATTGCCCAGGATAGAGCTTTGGAGCAGTGACTCTTTGAGCACCTAGTCAGAGGCCTTGAAGGGATTTCTGTATCCCAGTTCAATCCTCTTTCTTTTGCCAGGAGGGCAGTTTTACTCCACCACAGGCTCCATGCATGAAGAAGATTTGGGGCCTCCCAGGAGGCACAAAAGTAAAGCCAATCAAGAACAGCAAGAGTCAATCTCAGATACTTTGTTACAGAGACAACCAACAAGCAGATTACCTCTCATATGAAAGCAAATAAAGCCACACACGGACAACAGCCAGATAAATAATTATACAGTCGAAGCCATTAAAATAAGAATAACTTATTTTTTTCTTCTTTTAAATTAATATGTAATTACATGTTAACTACAAAACACATACTCCTATGCTATGGGTTGGGACATTAACCTGCTGCAATTCTAATTTATTTTCTAATCTAATTTCTTAAAAATATGAAATGAAAATTTTCCATAATAAAGAATTCCAAACTACTATAAACACATTTAAAATAGAAGAGCCCTATAATTCTGAATGCTTTCTTTTTTCTTTAAAACTGGGTGCCAAGAAACTGAGGCCAAAAGTAGAGCAACTCATTGTGAATGCACTGGCTTCCAAGAGCCTGTTTGCAGGTCACTAAACTGGAACTTGGAATACATTCTTCCATTGAAACAATGTGGCAAATGGGCCTTCTTTCCCAGGCCTTCCTACCCGGCTTCATAAGTAGTTTAAATAGAAAATGAACATTAATTAGATACTTTAAATCAAACAGAGAAGGCTCTTAGTAAAAGATCTCATACATACAGTCCTATTCCTATCCAATGCTCACATTTTTTCCCCATAGTCCTGTGTAAGCTTGAAAAACTTACTGCTCCCTAAGTCTCCCAAGACAGCAGGATTAAATTAAGCTGCCTTTCCCACAGCTATAAACCACCCTACCCCATCTAAAATAATTTACTATTGACATTACGTTATAAAGTCAGCATTTGTATTTATTATCTTTAAGACTTTGGAGACTGGGACTGAAACATTTCCTATCATAATGTGAGGACCTAGGTTCAACCTCAGCACCACGCTTAAAGGAAACAGAGTTCTGATTAAGGCTCGGTATGGTGGATATGCTCTGTGGATCCCTCAAATGTCAGTGGGGACCGGATCTGTGTGTGCACACGCATGCACATATCCCAGAGAGCACCAATCCAGACACGGAGAACGCCAGCCGATACACTGAGGGAAACAAACTGCAAGAGTGACAAGTGACAACCAGAATCTCTAAAGACTTTTAACTAAGGGATTGAGTGAGAATAGGGGAGGTGACCTGGTCAAGAGAGGCTCAGACAGAAAGGACGGATATGGAGAAGAACAGAACAGCAAAGTCTTTGAAGAATTGAGTCAGGAGTACAGCTCTCCCCTGACGTCAATGGGGAAAGCCTGAAGCAAGCAGATGGATGGTGTGTTCAGCATGGGGACTGGAAAATGAGCATTCGAGGTCAGCGCTGTCCCCTGAAGAAGCTGTTAATCTAGTCACCTGAACCAGTAGAGTTTGTAAGGTAGTGGCAGGTTACCAGGTCTGTGAGTCCGTACAGGACTCCATCATCCTTCCTCCCACATCCCCTGTGAACCAAATCCTAGTAAGAATGGAAAGAACTTCGCTGCCTTATTCCACGTGGTCCCTGCTTCATGTGCTGCATCCCATCACATGCCCCCACCAACCCTCACTGCAAGAGGAGGAGCCAAGCATCGGCAGCAAGAAGACAAAGATGCCCTAGGATGGAAGCCAAGAACAGAAGCATGAAGGGAGAACTCTAAACCCAATTGCCTGCTGGGCTGAGGCCTGTAATAGCAGCTACTCAGGAGGCTGAGGCAGGGAGATGACTGGTCCACGGCCAGTCTAGACAACTAAGTAAGGCGCCCTCTCAATGGAAAAGCAAGAAGAACCCTGGGGATGTAATCTACTGTTAGAGCATGTGCCTAGCACAAGTACAACCCATCAATAAAAGGAGCTGCCCAGTTAAAGCACAGAAGTGCAGATCAATCACACTGAGGGCTTGCTTGGAGGTGCAAGCAGGGGTGTGCAGGCTACTCATATACCCTTGACAAAGACTGGCCTTCCTCTGTTAGAGAAGATCTATCTTTCTTTCTTTCTTTCTTTCTTTCTTTCTTTCTTCTTTGAGACAGGGTTTCTCTGTGTAGCCCTGGCTGTCCTGGAACTCACTCTGTAGACCAGGCTGGCCTCAAACTCAGAAATCCGCCTGTCTCTGCCTCCCAAGTGCTAGGATCAAAGGAGTGCGCCACCACTGCCCAGCGAGAAGATCTTTCTTTTTACCAACTACACAGCTTTGAAAGGGACACAGTTGAATCAGTGAGGGAGAAAGGGACACCTGTCAAGCCATCTAGGGGTGACAGATGTCACATCCTGATCACCCTCACAGTGAAACACATTGAGACTTTAGTGGAATGAAGTCTAAGCAACAAATCAAAACAGACAAACAAAAACCTGGCTACTCTTCTAGCCAGAAGTCACAGTCACATGCCTTCAGGGAAGTCACTCCAGCTGCCTACCTCAGGGCCTGGCTTACGTGCAGCCTCCCACTAAGGTAGCAGTTCTCATCCTGCCCCTGCCTCATGTCCATGTGCACATAGTCCTAAAGCAAGAGAAACCAACACAGACAATGCACGAACACCTACAGACGGCGTGCACTTACACATACTGGAAACTGTGTATCCCCTAACCATTTCTAAGGACTATCTTACGGATGGTGAGGCCAGAGCACGAACCTGTGGTCAGTTTTTGTCTTCTTGTTGTATCTTCTCCCCAGCTAGACCATGACTCAAAGACCAGGTATTTCCTAGAATGACCCAACAAAACATGGTTGGTTGGTACGTATGAATGTATATATGTATGTGTGTACGTATGTATGCATGTGTGTGTATATGTATGTGTGTACGTATGTATGCATGTGTGTGTATATGTATGTGTATGTATTTATTTGACTAAAGATTCTTAGCAGGGCTGAGGGTCTAACTTTAAGGTTGAGCAGTTGCCTACACGGTCCTGGGTTGGATCCTCAGCAACACTACTAGAGAGCCTGGTCCAGTGGTTCTCAGCCTTCCTGACACTGTGACCCTTTAATACAGTTCCTCATGGTAACCCCAACCATAAAATTATTTTTGCTGCTACCTCATAACTGTAATCTTGCTACTGTTATGAATCAGAACATAAATATCTGTGTTTTCCAATGGTCTTAGGTGACCCTTGTGAAAGCAATGTTTAACCCCCCCCCCCCCAAAGGGGCCATGAGCTACAGGATGGGAACTGCTGGCCTAGTTAAAGAGAGTATGTGTCACTCACAATCAGATTCAGATCTGCTTCCCCTTAGGCTAAGATGTAAAGGCTGTCTTATAAATGCACTACTCATTCATTCCCACGCCGCTGCTTCAGAGTTTAGGTTAGATACACTATTATTCTTGTCTACCTTAAGAGTATCTCAGTACGACTTCACTGGCTTGTCCCATTTCTACTGTTTATACAACATTGATTTTTTTTTCATATTTTAATAGATTCATACTGAGTTTAACATGCATGCTAAGTTGGTACAGGTTGAGTGTTCCTAATCCAAAATTCTAAAACCTAAAATGCCCCAAATCTAAAGCGCAATGCAAGAAAAACTTTCACACCTGACGCCATCGGATAAATTGTAGTCGAGGCACAGGCACACTAGATATCATACATTAAGTTACCTTCAGGATACGGGAAGAAAGCAAGCAGGAAAACTGAATACATTCCTTATTCAGATGTGGATCTCATACCAAGATTCATCGTGTGCATACGAACACCCCACCAGTCCACACCCAAACTAGTCCAAACTGTGTCAGATCCCTCATTCTGAGCAAGGGATACGCAGCCTACACAGCAATGAGGAATGTTTACGGAAATGACGTTCCAATGACCCCGATCATATGGAGGACTATGCAGCAAGAAGCCCCATTTCCCATCCTCAAAGTGACTTCAGAACCTTTGTCCATGTGGCCATTGCTCTCAGATTCTGAAGACTCCTCCTATACACAGAACAAGGCTTTGGAAAGGATCCTGACATGGCCCTTGTGAGTATGGCCTTTTACATCAAGATAGTGAGTGGGGCAGCAGATATCACAGCCTGATCACTGTCCCACCTAAACACATTGGAAGATCCTAACAAATCAAAACAAAAAACCTGGCTTCTCATCTGGTCACAGTCACATGTCTTCAGGGGAAGTCACCCAGCAGTCTACCATTTGGTTTCCTAATGGCCTGGCTTCTGTCTGGCCCTGTTATCATCAAATGTGTTGATTTAAGCAATATTTTTTCAAAACTACTATGTAAACAACTTTCTATAACTTAAATGGGAAGTTTCCTCACACGGTCCTTCTAAAATGTTATTAAATATTATTAGAACCACAAAGCAAGTGAGCTGACAAACATTTAATATTTTTTAAAGATGGTTTAGAATAAAACTTCATAGTAAGCCGGGCAGTGGTGGCGCACGCCTTTAATTCCAGCACTTGGGAGGCAGAGGCAGGCAGATTTCTGAGTTCGAGGCCAGCCTGGTCTACACAGTGAGTTCCAGGACAGCCAGGGCTACACAGAGAAACCCTGTCTCGAAAAAAGAAAAAAAAAAACAAAAAAAACCCCAAAAAAACAAACAAAAAAAAAAAAACAAAAAAACCTTCATAGTAGACATAAGTTCTTGAGAAACCCTGACCTTTTTGTTGGTGATTGGAATGGACAGGAAATAGTTGGGCTGATAATCTTTTTTGGCCTTTTTCCTCTTCTTCGTGTGATCATTTCTGTCGCCTCTATTTTCTTTGCTTCTCTTTGGGTTTCCTTGAGGTACATCAGGGACTAGAGGAGAACAGAGCAGAGAGAGCGTGTCTCACACATTTAAACAAAGATAACCCAGCTTAAAACGGAAGAAGGCATGCAGTATCAGTAATAAACAGCAATACTGTATAATTGTTATTTTCAAATATAAAGCAAGAGTTGGCAAGTGCTTCTATAAAGCATGTAATCATAAACAGTTTAGGCTTTGCAGACCACAGGCTCCGTGTTTCAGCTCTCTAACTCTGACAAAACAATGAATGGATACAGCTGTGTCCCAATAAAACTTTATTTAAAAAGCAGAGGTACCACATGCCAAAGGGTTTTGTTTTTGTTTCGTTTTGTTTACATTGTTTTTCTTTTGTTTTGTTTTGTTTTGAGGAAGGTTCTTGCTATGTAAACCAATCCCCCTTTCTTAGCCCCTCAAATTCAGGATTATATCTGAAATCACAGTCTTGCTACCACTAGGGAAGTAGACTGTTGGTTGGCTCATTTGTGTTCATCTCATCCATCCCCTATGACCTAACTTCCTTCTAACCCTACCTCTCCCATCACAAAGCCCCACCACCTGCAGCAGCACCAGTGACCTAATACACTGCGGACATTCATGATCTAAACTGTAGCAAGTAGAATCATGTCAGACAGGCTGTCAGGTCAATTTATAATCTTTCCATTAGCTGAAGGTGAGATCATTTGAGCATCAAATTAAATAACAAATTTAATAGTGTAAATTATATCAAATCAATCAGTTCATAATGATTCTTAAAAGAAAAAATTAAAACAGCAATTCAGATACCTCTGGAAAAGTCAGAGAATTATTCCAAAAAGTAGTCTCTCGTATGCACATGGGACAACTTTACAACGTTGTAGTGTGTTTGCCGTTTTGTCCCCTTACCCCAGTGTCCTGTTGACACTGGCAACCCCGTGACACTGGGCCGCTGTCAGTCACGTTGCCTCCCGTTTGCAGAGAGTCTTCCTGTGTTTACCATGTTTATCTGTAGAACCAGAACAGTCTATCTCTCTGCTGTCTCACCCTGAGCTTCATTCTTCTTCCAACTCAGGGATCACATCTGTGTTCTGAAAGACAATTTGCTAATATTTTTTTTTTTACTTGCTCACATATGAAAAGATAAAAACCAAAGATTTATGTAATCATTTAGCTTACGAATAAAGATATTAAAGGTTGGTGACTTGAGGTCCCAAAATGCAGGAATCTTTGGCCATGTGCCTTGGATCATTCACCAGACTATTTATAGTAATTTTACTAGTTAGCAAGAAGTCATCCGAGGAAGTACAGCTTGTAAACCCATAAACCTAATTTATAACACTTGTTAATGTTCATAATGACTTCAGTAGCCATTTACTCTGCGCTGATAAACTCGATGTTGTTGACAAAGGCTGTTACTCTCTCGACTGCAGGTTTATGTTTTTTTAACAAAGGCACCACAAGTCATCTTAAGTAAATCTATTTTTTTTTTCTCAATTCTATTTATTCCTCCGAAACTACAAAGGAGTGAGTTAGAAGGGAAATTAACTAAGTGTTGCATATGTTACTGTGGTTTGTTTTCACACTTGCTCTTAATTAAAATGCTGAGAATGAAGTAGTTTGTTCTGGGATTTCCTTTCTGGTGATTTAAGGAGATAAATTATCTTTCAAGTAGGCTGGGAGTGGCTATGCACACCTGTAATTCCAGCTTTGGGAGGCTTGAGGCAGGAGGTCTACTCTCAGTTCAAGGTCAACCTGGGCTAAACATGGAGTCACTATCTTAAAAGAGTAAATACATTTAAAATATTAAGATATCACCTAGTGACATCACAACCCTCTTAGTCTGCCACATTCCCTGTGGTGTACACAACACAAACAAAAAATAGCCTAATAAGCCAATTCTCAGAACTTATCCACGCATTATGCAAGACGAATTTCTGTATGTGGAATTCGCCTGTCCAAGTAAATAAAGGACACAGAATATAATGTGTCTGTTTTTAACTGACAAAGAATAATCACTGATATTTGGATGCACTAAAATACAATGCTTTCTATACAAAGATTTTAGATGAATTTTGTTTGATATTTTTAGAAATGTATAAATATAATTTAACTAGTTAGTAGGTAATGAAATGATATTTTCCTCTACCTCAAAAATCTCTAATAATTATATTAGAACTCTGTGTGAGGAAGCCCAGCATGGTGGTGCAAGCTTATGTTGCCAATGCTTATGGGGGAAGAGAAGAAATTCAAGGCCAGCCCTAGCTACCTAATGATTACAAGACCACTCTGAACCCTGTAAGACCTTGTCTCAAAACATACACACATATAAACAAAACAAATTTTGAGGCCATAAAATAAGAATTAGTAATTTCTATTGAAATGAGTTTCACATTTAGGAAAGTCATGTAACTAAAAACCAGCTCTCAAATGTTTTCTATTGAATCTTGATTTAAGTGTAGTTTGAGAGCTGTAGAGATGGCTCAGGAGGTAAGGGTGCTTGCCACCAAGCCTGATGATGTGAGTTCAATTCCCAAGACCTAAATAGTGGAGGGAAAGAAGTAATTCCCTCAAGTCCTCCTCTGACCTCCGTACACGAGTTCCGGCACACACACACTCATCTATATACACCTCTGTCTACATACATGCTTGCATACATTTACATTCACACAAATAAATAAGCATAATATTTAAAACGTTGCTTGGTTGCTAGGAATTGACAACTTCACATAACTACAATCAGTGAAACTAAAGCTCTGCTCATCTTCTGTGGGAAGCAGACTGGGCGGTTCCCGTCAGCGAAATGACTCTCCCATGCTAACGCCCACTCCACTGTCAGAGGCAAAAAACAAAACCACAAAACATTTTCTGGAGGCTCCCTGGATTTCTAACCAATTAAGCCTCAGGGCACTTCTCGTATAGAGAGAAGAAACACACCGGAGCCCTGGTGTGTCCTCTCTTAAGTTATGTTTGTCTGCTGGAACATGCCTAACTGACAAAGGCGTGACCTGGGCTGCTGGGTCTCCTCACAGTCTACCAGATTTCTTTCATATATACATTTATGGTTTATCTATCTCTGTATCCTGGTGAAGGACCCTAAAGGTATCTAACATTATTGTATTTGATTATAATGTTTGAAAACATTTAATATTCCTATATATTTCTAGTGAAAATCCTCTTATATAAAGACCCCCAAAAAAGAAATGCAAAACCCCATTTCAGCCAGGCAGACCCAGTGAAGATGACCCTGTACAATGAGAGCCTGTAGCTGTCGTTGGCCATGTGGGTCCTTCTTCCTTCTACCCTTCTCCACTCCTGTTACACCCCTCAAGCTTCTAACACTCCAGAGGAACGAAGAAAGGATGGGGGTAACATCAGCGTTGAGTTTCCTGGACCCAGTTCAACCTTCACTGTCAGGGTATCTAATTTCTTCCTGTTTCCTTTGCATGTGATCACCTAACAAATGACTGACAGTAACCAATAGCAACCACAACCCACCCCACCCCACGGGGGCCCTAGCATTTGTATCGCCCCTGAAAAGTCCCCAGAATTCCAAATGTCACATAATTGCACAAACTATCTGCCACTGGCAGAATCAGACCCCTACCAGAGCATGAAGCAGATCACAGTGAGCTGCTGTGGACAATCTGAAGCAGCCCCACATCCCATACCTGGGATTAAAATGAAAACATATTCTCACAGTATTTCTGTGCTTTTGAAAGAAACCAAAATGCCAAAATTGTCACTACAAGAGGCATCATCTAAAATGCCAGGAAGAGTGATTTCCCTGGCAAGGGGTACACTTCCCAGATGTCTTCCTGAAACACTTTGCTACAGGATCTAGGAGAAACTGCCTCAAAAAAAAAAAAAAAAAAAAAACAAGGCAGAAAGGAATTAAAGAAGCCATTGTCCAGTCTCCACATGCACACATGTGCCAGCACATACAACTGTACACATGTGTGCGCATGCACACACACACACACACACATACACACACACATGAAGAAAGGCTTTATAAAATAACAAATATACATCACTGTGGCAGGATTTTCCCTGTCCAATTAATTTAAATATCAGTGCAGCAGGAGGCCAGTGACTGGACAGGGAAAAGGGAGGCAGAGCTAAGAGTTACAGAGACAAGGAGCAACTCAAGTGAGAGAGGAGAGGAAGCAAGATGGAGGACAGGACAATGAACAGGATGATTCAGAATCCGCATGGTTTTAAATAGCCACAAGTAGATATAGTATCATATAGGGATAGAATAATTGGTGTAACTTGTCTAATCTAGGTGGGCAACTTGTACCATTATCAATTGGCCCTAAAATTATTGCACGGGCATCCTGTGAATTGAGAATTTGTTGATATATAAGTCTGACTGACTAATTATAAGCTTCTAGAGTTTTGCTTCTACAGGGTTGCTGGGTGTTGTGGAGGCTGACCACAGGGTGGGCAGTCGTTGCGTGGGGCTGGTGTGGCAACTACCCACCAAGGGAACTTAGCAAGTCTGGTATAGACGTTTCGGGAGCTCTGAATCAAGAGAGACCACCAAGTTGAGAACACCCCCGGCAAAGCACAGGATATTGTCAATCTTTTTAAATATTCCCACGACACATTGCTATATTTAACCCTTTTCTTACACACATTCCTCTTTTGATCTGTACAGTATCATAATGAGGTAAGCAGGAAGGAATTAAAATCTGCATTCTTTTTACAGTTAAAGTCCCATTCACACACTTTCAATGGCCAAAGTCATACAAGAAGAAAATTCAGTAACTGAAACAACTGAAAACACAGCTCCGTTTCTCCCCTTATCCCGCAGGCCCATGCACTAAACTAGAGCTTCGAATCTGAAACCCATCTTCCCACAGAAGAAAGCTCCCATTCTGTGGTTTGAAATGTAGGCTAACTCTCAAATAGTTTTAATGCTCCTAAGACTTTTCAAAGAGTGGTATAAAAACCAATTTCAGCAGACTGGCCTACATCTCATGTTACCCCATGGATAGATATTGTTGCTCTGGTAAGAACTATTACCAAATCCTGCTGAAAGCGAGAGGTGGGCAGAGGGAATGGAGATCCTGCTTGCATAAAGGGCCATCCTTCCCAAGGCCCATCCTGAGCAGAAGCAGACATCCTTTTCAAAGCATGAAGAAAACAGAGGTCACAAACGCACCCCAGTCAATAGTCAGACTAGAGGCTATACAGAACACTGTTTGCTCTCTAGGATTCCAGAAGTAGCTCATTACTCACACCTACTGTAAGCTCTTCAGATATACTAAACATGAGTAAGACATGGACAGATCAGAAGTGCCGACAGCTGGACAGTGAACAGGTTTCATCTCCTGCTCCTGAATAACAGAAGTATGTCAACCTTGGTAGAGGAGAAAGTCCCAGTCATTATGTATAGTTCTGTTTTCACGATGAAGTGAAATTTCTAGTTTGGCGATTCAATCAAGTATTGGTTTCGTAAAGTTTGTAGGCGAAGCTCTAAGGGACTGACTGAACTGAACTGATAATGCTTCTCTGGTTCATTAACAGATAGATGGACCTGCATAGTAAGGTGCCTACATACACCCAAACGTCACTAACCATTTATCACTGAAGGGGTAGGTTCTACAATCACAGGTGTTCTAAAGTACTCAAGTGGGTTGTTGTAAACTATGAAATGATCTGTCTGGTCTGTGACTTTCAGAAGGAACCACAGAATAATCTGTCCCAAAATTTTGTGAGCCATGCCTTAATATTATCTGTGACAGTTTTGACAAGAAAGTACCAGATAACTGTTAGCACTCAAAAGCATGACACATGTGTAAAATGAAATAACTTTAAAATGAAATGTATAACTAAATGTAGTGTCTACAGCTTCTAAACATTTATGTTTGAATACAGAACTTACTTCCACAGTCGTCTTGAATGTCTACAGCAGCAAACGGCATGTCTGCCAGAGAATCTACAGGGCTAGCTTCCAGTTCTCCTGCCTCTTCCTCTTCTTTTGATATATGTTCACACTTCTTAGAATCTACTTCTCCTGTAACAGACCAGAAACAGAACAAGTATCATTGAGTTGTTATTTGTTAAACTCTAATGTGAAACCCAAAACAACTCAGCTAAGTGAATTTGATACACAGGAATCTCCATAAAGAGAGGTTATTATTTGCTCCTTTAATGGAGTCTTGAGTGATTTTTTGCATTGGTGTGGCTGGGTTTTGTTGTTGTTGTTCTTTGGTTGGTTAGTTGGTTGGTTGGTCTTGGCTTTTTTCAGGACAGGGTTTCTCTGTACTGGGTGTGCTGGACTCTCTTTGTAGACCAGGCTGGCCTTGACTTCATAGAGCTCCACCTGTCTCTGCCTCCTGAGTGCTGGGTGGACATGAGTCACCATGCCTGGCTTTTTTTGTTTGTTTGTGTTGGTTTTGGATAGTTTTGTTTTAAAGGTGCCTTTTTTTTTTTTTTTTTACATTTAACAGTAAGCTTCTAATGCTTTAATCCTTTTTCCAAAGCATAGTGTTTCGACTCGGACATAGATGACAAATACACCAATAATCTTCCATCTTTCATGGGTAAATTTTCTTAATTCTAAAAGCTGTATATTTCACCTATTGACAAGAAACTAACAAAGGTTGTCTGTTGACTTGTTATTGTGTCATCTTATGTCTATTTTCGGTTATATGGGGCATTTTAATACGTTTTGTTTAATTTTGTTTTGTTAGGATATATTAATTATATATAACAGGTTTCATTGTAACATTTTCACACGAGAACATAGTGTATTTTGATCACAGTCACACGCACACATGCACGCATACACACAGACACGCACACACACATGCACACACACATACACACACTTGCACACACGCACGCATGCACACTTTATCTCTCATCCCTTTTCCCTCCCATTCTGTGTTTCTAATTTGCATGAGGTCTTGCATAAACCCTTCCACTCCATCATTACCCTTAACACTGGAAATCTAGTTAAAAATGCTTGACTCTTGGGACCAGCAGGATGGCTTCCTAGGTAAAGGCTTTTGCCATGAACGTCTAGCGACCTGAGTTGGGCCTGCCAGAACCCATCCAAAGGTAGAGAGAATCAATTCTAATCCTTCTCTGACCTCCATACCCAGATCACGCATGCACGCCTTCCCACATACACACTAAGAATTTAAATATATGGCTCTAATATGCATTTTTTGAAAGTCAACTGTAAGAAGCAAATCATCTCATGATATTTTGTAACAGCCCTGCCATGTCATGTCCTAAAAGCCACATTTCACACTTGGCCTTTGTCTTCTTAGTATGGGAAGAATACCCACAATGCTATAGATGGAGGGCTAAGGAAACAACCAGAACCGACAGTTAATTGCTAGGTGTATCTATTGGTGGTCTCCATCATTCACCATGCCCCCATTAGCAGATAGAAATGTTATTTCTACTGAACAAAATCTTGGAATACTTACACAATTTTCAGCCAGTATAATACTGAAGACTAATTCGCCTTGTAGACTATCTTTTAAAAAAATGTATCTCCTTCTGTTACAATCCTCTATATTCAAATGTAATAACTGCAAAACACATTCCATTAGAATATGTAAGATGGCTGGAGAGATGACTCAGGAGTTAAGAGTACTGGCTGCTCTTCCATAGAACCTGGGTTCGGTTCCCAGCGCCCAGCTAACAGCACATCTGTTAGCTCCAGTTCCAGAGGATTCAACACCTTCTTCTGACCTCCGAAGGCACTGCAGACATCGGGTACACAGACATAACCCACAGGCCAAACAGCCATATACACAGAACAAAAAAATCTGGAGAGAGAGGAGGAGGAGAAGGGAGGAGGAAGAGGAAGAAGAGGAGGGTGATGGCCTACGAGGCTAGAGAGGAGGCTCAGTGGGTAATAGCACTGTTGCACCTTCCAGAGGCCCAGGCTCACTTCCAGGGTCAAGTCCCAGCACCCACATATAGCAACCTATCTATTACCTGGAGATTTAACTCTCTCTTCCAGACTCTTTAGGCACCCACATGCTGCACCATCCATACATTCAGGCATGTACACATACAGACATGCAGAAACACACAAGCAAACGTACACACAAAATAACAGTAACCGGGCAGTGGTGGCACATGCCTTTAATCCCAGCACTTGGGAGGCAGAGGCAGGTAGATTTCTGAGTTTGAGGCCAGCCTGGTCTACAGAGTGAGTTCCAGGACAGCCAGGGCTACACAGAGAAACCCTGCCTCGAAAAACCCCAAAATAATAATAATAATAATAACAACAACAACAACAGTAAATATGTCTTAAGCTATGACATACAGGGTACTGGGGAAGACACTTAGATATACAGTGCCTCATAGGAACAAGTCCTAGTTTTAATCCCCAGCCACATACACACACACACACACACACACACACACACACACCCCTAAAAACAAACAACTACGGCTTGCAAATGGGACTGTTCAGATCTGTAATCCTAGCAATAGGGAGGCAGAGGCAGGATGACCTCAATTCCAAGTCTTTCTATAGAGTAAGTTCGATGCTGACCATTGGTCTTAGTTTTTAAAAATATATCTTTAACTCTTCTAGCTTCTCCTCTCTGTTAGGTTCCCACGTATAATGCAAGCATTTTAGAAACACAAACGCAGTTTGGACTTAAAGTTTAAAAAGATCAGTATGTATCTTGAACCTTTACAATTCTGTGTAAAAGACCACCACTCACCAGCAGCTTACACTCAGAAAAGCTTTTAACAAAACACCACTTGTCAGCCAGGCGTGGGAGCACTTACGTGCCTCTAATCCTAGCACACAGGAGAATGCAGAGTTCAAAACCAGCCTGGCTATGGACTGCGATCTTGACTCCGAATAACAATATCAATGGTAAAGCAATTTTTAAAGTACTTATACAATTAAACATACTTCTAGACTACCCATAACATGTAAGAAGATTGCATAAAATCAGAATTGTTGGAATAAATAAACCCAACTATGGCTCCCTTTTTTCTCAATCTAGCATTTAGTGATAGGAGATGGTCCCAATATGATACTATCAGGTCAATACTATTTCCCAAGTCTACATGCCACATGGAAACTTCCTGAGTTACAATGGCTTCAAGTAAAACTTTTCAATCTCATGGTGGTACAAAAGCTGGCTATCATTCTCACTACTATTAGAGGAGCCACGGAGGCAGGGTGTGAGGTGGGGTCAGGATCTCAGAGCCAAGGAGGCAGGGTGTGAGGTGGGGTCAGGAT
>JADRCH010000256.1:1119064-1133908 GCA_019843965.1 Rhynchomys soricoides
TCAGGATCTCAGAGCCAAGGAGGCAGGGTGTGAGGTGGGGTCAGGATCTCAGAGCCAAGGAGGCAGGGCATGGGGTGGGATTCAGGATCTCAGAGCCAAGGAGGCAGGATATTGGGTGGGGTTGAGGCTTGCATAGCCAAGGAGGCAGGGTGTGGAATGGGGTTGGTTAGGTTTTTAGAGCCAAGGAGGCAGGGCATGGGGTCAGTACATGGGTGAGATTCTGTGTCCAGAGTCTGTGGGAAGTGGTCTGAATCTTGTTCTCTGTTCAACTTTCCTTCCTGTCAGCTGTTCAGGAAAGCAGTGTCACTTAGTAGAAAGCCTATTCAAATTTTGAGTGTTGATTTCTTCCCAGGCTAGTGAAATGAGGTACGGCCCCATCTTGTGATGCTGGGGGTGAGGGGCAGCAGTAAGCCCCAGCTTCCAGACAACCCCAAGATCTTGAGATGAAAGAAGCAGACTCTAGAGTGGACTGCGCTGCCACGCAATGGTGTTCAGCAGGCTAGGAGGTGTACTTTACAGCCTAATTTCTCCTTACAGTATTTGCCACTCACAATGAATGCTTGCAGCACACATTCTTGGCAATATATGACATAGAGGAAACTGATTTCTGACTTCTAATACATTCTGAAGGCAAGGAGAATCATTAAAAAGCATGGTGAATCAAGTCATTTCTTTAAGTCCTCCATGCAGTTTAACTTTTAGTACATCATAAGATCAATTTAGCATCACTACTGAGCAAGCAAAGTACACTAGGTGAGTCACTCGGTGAAGCCACGAAGAATCTTACAATAGCAGCGATGATCCCAGGCATTGTACCAAACCTGTCCAGGGATGGATCTCACCCCCAGGCCAGTTAAACCAGGTCTACATGGTATAGACCAGGCTATCCTCCAGAATTCCTTAAACGCTCCTGGGTGATTCCCATGTGCAAGGGAAGCTTGAAAGCCATTGCCAAAACTCTCACTTTTCCTACCCCTTGAACCTACCCTAAATGACGAACTGCAATAAACAGCATGATCAACTGCAAAGTAAAAAGGCCACTGAGTGTGTTAGCCATCCAGTCTCCTTCCAGGTACCTAGGAAGGGTCCACCAGGAATGCATAGCTCTGCGGCTGTCCACTTGTCTGTCCTCTCCATGAGATTTGAAAGTGACCAAGTTACCTACCACTCTAACCAAGAATCTTGGTGGAAAGGGGACTTTCAACGACTATCGGTAAATACGGTCACCCTCCTCAACGCTCCCTCAGTGCCTCATCTGGTTCCCCTTTGATAAGTCTACTCTGAGCACTAAGCCAGCTCACCTGTAGGTACCCTACCAATTTTTACCAAATGATTGGACAAAGCAAGCACACACCTTGGAGTGTTTACTATCTCACTGCAGTGCGGCTGTCTCAATGCCCATGAAAAAGAATGGTATCTAACAGCAGTCTCTGAACATGGCAGGTTGTCTCATTTTCATGGGATTCATTAAAAGGCATAAAAATAAAATGGAGGTTAAGGATGCGGCTTACCGGCAAAGTACTTGCCTATCGTGCCTAGCCCTAGGCTCAATCCCACACACCAAAATCAAAACTAGAACCAACCAACATCAGAAAAAAAAATAAAGCATATTATGATTTACTCTAGAACATTCTTTTGTGTGTGTTTGTATGTTTGCTCCCTTGGTCTTGGTTTTGAGACAAGGTCTCCTACACTCCAAGCTGGCCTCAAACTCAACATGTAGCCAAGGATGGCCTTGAACGCCTCATTCTCCCACCTCCACCTCTCAGGGATTACAGTGTACATAACAGTGGCCACCCACTCTCTATCATTTTATACTTAATTAATATTTAAATAGCAAACTCAAAGGCAATCTTTTATCAAAATTGACAAAAGCCAAGAACTTAAAATACAAACTACTTTCCACTGTCAGAGAACAAAATGCAGGGAATTTTTGTAGACAAACTCCAAAAGAGAATGCCACCTACGACTAAATCTGTTTTTTTCTTTTATTCTTTATGACACTGAATTACAGCTTTAGTTTTGGGGTTAGTCGATTATTGGGTCCTTCTATGGCATCTTCATGCATGTGCACCACTATTGTTTGTTCATAACAGTTCACCTTGCCCACCTCCAGATGCTTCCCCATCTTCTTGAACTTAGCCCCCTTCTCTGCCTTCCTGTTACAAATACTAACTCCTTTCTTTATTGTCCACCGCCTTTAGAATCCCCCCCCTCAGGATCCCCTTTCTAGTTTCATGACTTATGAACACACAAACATAAATACATATGAAAGGTCAGCTCGGGAACTTTGAGATGTTCCACCAGGGTCCCCTCCTCCCCTCCGAGCACATGGAAGAAACAAGTTAAAAAGCACATAGGCTAGAAGGGAGGGGCTGATTAAGCCCCTGCTACCTCATTCCCTAAAGACCAATCAGTTTAAAAGTCACACTGTTCTGCCAATCACATTGTACCTAATGACGGCTGCTCTAAAATCCTATATAAGGTCTCTGAACGGGCTCCATGAGGTCGCCCTCCCGTCTTGGTATGTAGAGCAGCCTCAGCATGCTGATGAATCAATAAATTTCTCTTGCATTTTGCATCAATCCCCGGCTCCGTGTAAGTTAAGACTCCCCAGAGTCTTACACATACATATATCTACATATATAATTTAACTTAGGTCCCACACATGAGAGAAAGCATACGTGTTATTTTTCTGAGTCTGGCTTATTTCTCTTAGGATAATCATTTCCAGTTCCATCTCTTGTTCTGCAAATGCTATGATTTCACTTTCTTTACCACTGCAAAATCGCTGTGTTATGGAATTTTGGAGACTATAAACGTACCCATTCTCTTTCTCCATTCATGTATGGATGGGCTTCTGGGTCGGTTATATTACTTGACTACTGTGTACAGTGTGGGGATAAACATGGATGTATAGGTATCTCATAATGTATTGACTTAAGCATCCTTTGAGTGTATGCCCAGCTGTCCATAGGGTAGAGCCATAGTGTACAGCCATAGGGCACTTATGTTTTGTTTCTGAGGAGCCTCTATGCTGAGTCCCACTGTATTATTACACAAGCTCACCTTCCCATCAACAGGGGTCAGCTTTCCCCACATCCTAACTCTTGTGTTTGTTTGCTTTTGAGGCACAGTCTCTCTATGTACTCCAGGCTGGCCTTGAACTAGCAATCCCTCTACCTTAGCTACCAAGGGCTGGTGCACACACATCACTGTACCTGTCTCATACATCTCGAAAGAAGTGCAGATCATTCCACAGGATATTTCTCAAACTAAATGTCAGGAAGTCTTGCTCCAGGTCTGTACAAGCTGGGATTTGGGCAAAGTCTAAGGGATAGAATTAAATACATCCATCACAACTGCACTTCCTCTTACATGGGGTGTAAATACTTCTCTCAGGGAAAACTGCCTCAAAACAGTTGGTCACTAAGCATTTAAACCACAAGTTTATTGTTTTGGCTGCTGTAATGTTGCTTAAATAAACTGGGCCTGGTAGCACAGACCTGTAATCCCAGGTACTTTGGGAGCTGAGGCAGGATTATAAATTTAAAAAAAAAAAATCCTACACAACTAAGATTAGTGAGATTTTTTTGGTCTCAAATTTAAAGTTAATGAAGTTAATAAGAGAGTTATTGCTTACCACATACCAGACTGAGATTCAACTCCACAAAGTAAATAAATCTATAACAAAATGTATAAGCCAGGCATGTTAGGTCATACTTGCAATCCCAGGGTGGTACAAGCAGGAAGATGAGGAGTTCAAGGCTATCCTCAGCTACATGGCACAAAGAATTTTAAAGTCACCTAAAATTTGATCTGTCATTAAGACAAAATGTATCATTTACATAAATCCAAATAATCACAGGAGTAAATGTTACACTAATAATTATGAAGTGAAACTGGAAATTAGCACTACTATCATACTAGGTTTTGCTAATAAGAATTTAGCATTACCAGCATTACTAACCAACATTTAAATGGGTACTTTATGCCAGGCACATGCACTTTGGAAAGTAACTCATTTAAATCTTAACAACTCTGTTATCAGAAAGACTATTACACCAGGCACCGATTTAGTAACTGGCCAACAAATAAAGTAGATTCAGGAGCTACCATTTGGATCAAGTGACTCTGTTACTCGACCCACAATGTCCAGAATCAACTAGGCCCTGCACTCTTTACCATATACTGACAGTGGCACTGTAAACTGAGGCAGGAAGCAATGTGCCAACTGGTGAAGAACAGGGAAGATGGCCTAAGGTTCTTCTTACAAAAATCTGGACTCCTATCACACACACTCAAACAGGCCTCCTCACAACCTTGCTTGAAGCAAAAAGAAAAGGGGGAGTAATTTAAATGCTTAACAGAGAAACAAACAGTGCATGCTCACTCCGGTGACTGAAAACCACGGTTACGAAGAGTCTGACAACAGGGGAAAAGGTGACTCTCTAACAAGCAGATATGTGGTCAAGGGTGTAGCGGGAAGGTAACGCTGACTTAGCATACACAGAGCCCTAGGCTTTACCCCAGCGTTACAAAACAAGCGTAAGATAAATTAAAAAGCAGCAGCTGGAAAACTACACGTTCCCAAGATGTACCGTTAGGAAATGAAGAACAAAGGCGGAAGTGTTTCTGAACGCTAAGTACTTTCCATCAGCTGTACTAAGTTGTCTCTAAGGTGAACGTTGCTTTTGTAAGAACAAACATGAATGTACTTAAAGGATCTTTAAAGCCACGAAAGTAAACACATTCAAACACTCAAATCACAGGTCCACTTCAGCAAACATTATCAAAGTCAAGAGAACAGAAAACATAAAAGACAGACTGCCCAAGTCATACAAACTAAGTTTGCTGTCTGAACAACAAAACACGGATCCATTAGGCAAGACTCTCTTCTGGCCCCGGAGCTGCTTACACAGCTATAGAATGGGTAGGTCATTCATTGCAGTCTACCTACTTTGACTAGCTATGTAAAACAGTAGCAGAGTGGCTCTCCAGAAACTTCATGCCAACCTGGCCACTTACCCAGCGTGCTTCCTTTAAGGAGAAACTGACAAGCCGACACTACGTGAATAGAAGGACCCAGTGAACCCACAAGCGCCTTAAGCTTTGTTACTGTGGAAACGATATGCCAACAGCAAAGCCACAGGTGTAAATAGGTGAGAAGAGTCCTCTCCCTCCATTTATTACCCTGTTCCCTTCTGCCTATTACCCACACTCCTGCACCTTATAAAAACAGCTCAAGCAGGGACACTCTGGGCATCTCCCCATATGATAGGTGTAATTGCATCCACATGAAAGTTATAAACACATGTACATTATTGACATAATTTATATTTAGATATAAAGTATTTACATAGTAAGCGTGCTTGGACCACCTATTTTAATATTCTTATGCTTTGTATACATTTAGGATATAATGATCTTGTAGAACACCTTTTTCCCCCTATTATTTCTGGGTTGCTTTCCCTCCAAGTCCAAACTCTAATTCCTACCCAGGTTCAGCACATAGAAGAAGTTGACCCAACAGATTAGCGCCCCTTTTAAAGTGCTCCTGGCCAAGCCTCAAGTAAAATCCTAAACGAGACAAGCCGGTGTTCAGGGGCTTCTATTTACCATTTTAAAAATAATAAATAGATAAAAACGGAGATATATTTTTTTGTCTTGATTTTGTTAATCTCCCAACCCAGTAGGAAAGGATGTATTGCAAAACTCTGGGCCACGGGTCACAAGATAGGAAGAGGTGAAAAAAAAAAAACCACAGCTCGTGGGATCACACCCCTCTCCATCAGCGGTGTGGAGTGGTGCACGGAGACCCGCGGATGCAACCAAACTGCCCGGACTAGGGCAGGACCAGGGTGCACAGGGTGTGTGGGGCTCGAGCACGAGGGGTATGGGGCTGCGGGCAGCCTGGGAGGCGGAGCGGGGCGGGCGAGCACGCCCCACAGCAGAGGCTGTCCTAGGGCGCGTAGGGCAGCGCGCTCTCACCCGCGGCGGGGCGCTCCATGGTCGTGGCGCGGAGGCAGAGGCGCGGGCCCGGGGCGACGGGGGCGCGGGCCGCAGCGGCTAGGCCTACGGCGGCGCAGAGCCCCGCGAGTCGTAGCATCTCGGGCACCCGCCGCTTCGGGAGGAGCCGGAAGGGGCTGGCCTGGCGAGGCGCCGGTACCCGGATCGGGGCGGTCCCCGGGGCCACGCCGGGCTCCGACCTCTGGCCGCCCTCAGTTATTTCCTGCGACGCGGCCCTTCCCGTCCCACGCTTGGAGGGGCGAGCCTGGGATCAAGAGAGCATTCCTTGGCCCGCTGTCTCTTGAGAACCTCTGTGTTTGCTTTAGCGTGGAGCTTTGGAAATACAGATCTGATTGCAAAATAGGCGGCTGAGCAAAAAAAAAAATAGCGAGGCCTTGAACGTCGCTATAATGAGATGCTTTTATTTACTTGACACTACCCCCCCCCCAAAAAAAGTAACATTTTTAATAGCTAAAAGTTGGAGTTGCTAAATGAACATCTACGACATTTTTGCAGACTAGGGTCCTTACTGAGTAAGAGAAAACAATTTACTTTTTTAAAAAGGTAGTTAAAACATGAGTACATTTTGTAGAAAAGAATGCTACAGTTTTTTCCAGGCTATGGGCAAATGGTGGTATTACTGCTTGTTTGTTGTGGGGATGTATTTTTAATTTAAGAAAATATAGTGGTGTACCATCAATAATCAACTGATCCAGCCCACTTTGAAAACACTTCACCTACTGGGAATATATCCTAGTAGGGCATGAAAACAAAGAAGGCACCCACATAACGACAGTAGTTAACACATCTGTCCTGGTGGGACTGTCCTCTTCACAGCGCTCCAGAGCCTGGATTTCAAGGACAATCTGGGGATGCATAGCAAGTTATAGATCAGCATTGTTAGCATTCTGTCTACCCTATTCCTGCTTTGCCATTGCCTCTTTCTAATTTTTCTTTTTTATTTAAACTAAAACCCGGGAATGTTAGCATTCTGTCTAAACCCCACCCCACAGTTACCTAGCAACAGCCAGGTATGCTCTGCCCTACAGTTGCCTGGCAACAGCCAGGTGGGCCTGGCCCACTATAAAAGGGGTTGCTTGCCTCTCTCTCTCTCTTTCTCTCTCTCTCTCTCTCTCTCATCTCATCTCATCTCATCTCTCACATCTCTCTCTCATCTCTTGCTTCTCTTGCTCTTGCTCTTTCCTTTCCCCCCTCTCTCCCCATGGGCATGGCCGGCCTCTCTACTTCTCTGCTTCTCTACTCTCTCCCCCTCTCTGCCTCTACTACCCTCTTAGCTCCCCACCCCATGCCCTGAAACCGTCTTGTGTCTGGTCCCTCAGGGGGAAGGGATATCTCAGCATGGGCCCGCTGAGGCACACACTTCCCCACACCTTTCATAGAATATGAATATATACATACATATATTTATAAACACATCAAGCATGACCTACACATGGCGACCGTCTTAAAAGGAAACAATAATTAAAAGTTAACAGGAAGACCATACAATGGAAGACTTCAAAGGGGGATTACTATTCTCCAGCTGTAGCCCTTAGAAGCTTGTAGGGAGGTATGAAGGATTCCCTGCTTGATAAGTCTAAGTCCTGGCCCCTTTTTATGGATCTGCATGTAAGAAGGTCTGTTTAAAGGAGCAGCCTATCTGATCACAGAGAAAGAAGGAAAAATAAGTAAGGGAGATTGAGGCAGGAAGATCTTCAAAGGCCAGCCTAGGCTAACTGGGCTGGGCAGGGTACAGAATATGTCATTTAGGCATAAGGATTACTTTGAGCTGCAGACAGGGAAATAACTCTTCGCTCTCCCTTTTTCCGCTGGAAGTAGAATATACATGTCTCTTTGTAAGTATTATTCCCCTTCCCCGTTTTAAAGGTGTATTTATGTGACTGGAGAGAAGGAACAGCACTCTGAAACAGCAAGGTTGACAGGTGAAAGAAGCGGCGGGCAGTGGTGACGCACGACTTTAATCCTAGCACTTGGGAGGCAGAGGCAGGCAGATTTCTGAGTTCGAAGCCAGCCTGGTCTACAGCCTGAGATACAGAGAAACCCTGTGTGGAAAAACCAGAAGAAGAAGAAGGAGGAGGAGGGGGAGAGGGAGGGGGAGGTGAAGGGGGAGGGGGAGGGAGGAGGAGGAGGAGGAAAAAGAAGCAGCAGCAGCCAGTTTGCAAAGAGTTGAGCACCACCCCCACTCTCTTCCTCCTTGGCTTTGTGTAACACTACAAACAACCCCTGTCAGGAGGGGGAAGCTGTAAAACCCCTCAGGGCCCCTCAATTACAGATACAATTGAAGAGGTTTGGCAATCTCCAAATTCTTAGCACATCCAGACATCAAATTCTTAACACAAAGGAGGTTTATTACTTCGGAGGGGCAAGGTGGGGGCTGCCTCTGGAAAGGACAAAAGCAGACCGCCAGCCGCAACAGGTAGTTTTTTGTTTTGTTTAGGTAGCGGTGGTTTGGTTTTGTGTTTGGGGTTTTGTTTTGTTTTGCAGTAGTGGGATTTTAAGAAAACGGGTTGGGGGGAGGGGGGCAGTCTGTGCTAGAATGCGTTGGTAAATCCTGATTGGACATGTTAGCCAAATGATAAATTTTGAATTTTGGACCTTGGTGTTTTGTCTCAGGAATGAGTAAGCAGCTAAATAAGGAATAGACCTTGGGGGATAGCTTTAGGAATGTATGAGAGGCCTTCATCAATCTAGTTGGCCAAGATCGGCCATGTTTGAACAGACTTGGCAGCTCAGCAGACCAGAACTGCTGGAAGGATGAGCTAGGTAGGGATTTAGGTATGACTTCCTAAGAGTGCCTGGACCCAACCCTCCTGGCTTAGGTGCTATGCCTTACACCTGTGCCTGCTCGCCCACCTTTTACCTTGTTACTGTTCGCGCCATTAGTTCCCCCACAAGACAGAAACTGTGTTTTCAAGTCTTTGTGTTACCAAGTACACAGAAGATTGCTCTGAGGATATTTACTTAACAAATGAATAAAAAGTTTCAGATCTATTTTTTAACTACACATGTTTATCAATCAAACAAACAAACCAGCACAGCCAAGTAAGTTTCAAAAAGGAGAAAGGGAAGGGGAAAGGGAACAGGAAAAAGGGAGGAAAAGAAAGGACTTCGTGGGCTATCTTAATGGTTTTTAAGTGTTTCTGGCCTGAAGATAAAAAAGAGCTGTCATTGGCATCAACGACAAAAGTCTCTTGGGTCTTTCCAATTATATCTGGCCATCCTCAGCTGTGTGCTGCTGATGGATTAATCCTGACTATCAATCATTCCTAGGGCTCCCTTGCCTTCCTGAGCTCCCTTGGTCCAGCTGACTCCAGGAACCTTTCTCCTCTGGCCAGACCATTGCCTAGCTGGTTCACAGGGCCACTGTAGATTCTCCCAGTCTCCGTTGGACGGTCCTTGGCAAATGAGACCAGTTCTTCCTGATACATTGTGTTCTGCTAGGAGATTGGCATAATCAGTGATATGATTTAGAACCTCTGAAAGTTACAGAATTTATTGAGATAGTAGGTTCCTCAGAACACACCCAGCCTTTCTTCTCTCTGAGGGACGGTCAGGGTACACAGTCAAGATAGCTGTATGAGAAAGGTCCACATTCAAATTCCTACATGGTTCTTGTAACAAGAGCCACCTCTGACCTTCGGAGCTTGTTGTTAATTGGCTCATTTATCTACCAGACTTCTTTCAGTATAGACAAGAGCTCCACTTCTATCTGTGGTGATAGTCCTTTCCCTGAGAATATCCCCCAGAAGATTGTTCTAATTCTTAGTCCAGAAACTTTGCTTGTCCTACATATAAACTACAGCTGCAAACACTTTCAAAGGAGGTGAAGTCGTGCAGTTTTACAAGACATAGTCAAATATCAACACAAAAGCTAGGACTCTTAGTAACCTAGGGTGACTCAGAATGACATTCCATTGTGTTGGAGGGGAACCATAAAACCTGTTCCTTTTTTAGCATACCGATTTTAAGATACCACCTACCACCAGGCACTGCCCCGCTCCCTCCCCGCTTCCCCACCCCCTCCCCGCCCCATGTTTGTTGCTAAGGATTTAACCCAGGATTTCATATCTTTTTGTTGTTGTTGTTTTTTGTTTTCTTGTTGTTGTTTTCGAGACAGAGTTTAGCCCTGGCTGTCCTGGAACTCAGGCTGTAGACCAGGCTGGCCTCGAACTCAGAAATCAGCCTGCCTCTGCCTCCCACGTGCTGGGATTAAAGACGTGCGCCACCACTGCCCAGCTAGGATTCCATATCTTAATCACCTGCTCTACAGCTAAGCTACACCACCAGATCTTGTGCCTACTTAATAATAGTTTTCAAATAGCTGCACAGCTGAGAAATGACTGATAATAGACTGTCGGTGGTGGCACACACCTTTAATCCCAGCACCTAGGAAGAAGAGGCAGGCTGAACTCTGTGAGTCCAAAGCCAGCCTGGTCTACAGAAAGAGTTCCAGGACAGCCAGGGCTACACAGAGAAACCCTCTCTTGAAAAACAATAAATAAATAAAGAAGAAGAATTTGAAATTTTAAAACTCTTTTAAACAGTTCTAACTACTGTTTTGTGAACAACTTGTGTTGCTTTCTAGAAAAATCTTTAAATGCAGAAGAACTTATGAAATGAAATTAAACATTATCATCGGGCTAGAAATGGAGCTCTTGCATTTGCAAGGACCATGTTCAGTCCTCAGCACCACAATATATAATGTGAATCAGAAGTGTTCAGAAAGCTAGCAAGCCAGTTACTGATATAGAGATATAAACACATATATCACTGCACACATTTCATAAAAAACATATTATACACAGCATTGTAACCTGCTTTCTAATAGTACAACATGTTAGAAATAATTTCTCATGTCATTTGGTCGTCTTCCATATCACAGTTTCAGCTTTATGTAAGAGCACCATAATGCATCCGATTGACCGTTGACTTTATTATTCAGTCTCATGTAAATTCATGCCAGTGTGTCATTATTAATTATTATGAAACTTCTGTCATTCCTTTAAAAATACTTTACTTTTTAAAAGGCTCTTTTTAAATTATGTTTAATTATGTGTATGTGTCTACGTATAGGAGTGTGCTCACGAATGCAGTTGCCTTCTTTGAAACCAGAAGGATGTGTCAGATCCCGGAAACTGGAGTTGTAGGCATGGGTGCTGAAAAATAAACCCAGGACCTCTTAACTGTTGCAACATCTCTCCAGCCCCACTATTTTGTTGCTTAAAATAAAGTCCCAGGAAAGACATTGATAGATAAAAGATCATGACTATTTATAAAGTCTTTGAACCAATTATCCACCAAAATGTTCAAGCAAATTTGTATGCTTGATTGATGCAGCGGCCCACGCTTGTAAGTTCAGCACTAGGAGGTTATGATGGTGTGTGTGCTTGGCCCCCGGGAGTGGCAGTATTAGGAGATGTGGCCCTGTTGGAGTAGATGTGTCGCTGTGGGTTAGGGTTAGCCCTAGCTGCCTAGGAAATCTTCTAGCAGCCTTCAGATGAAGATGTAGAACTCTCAGTTCCTCCTGCACCATGCCTGCCTAGATGCTGCCATGTTCCTGTTTTGATGATAGTGGACTGAACCTCTGAACCTGTAAGTCAGCCCCAGTTAAATGTCCTTATAAGAGTTGCCTTGGTCATGGTGTCTGTTCACAGCAGTAAAATCCTAATTAAGACAGAGGCTAAGGGGGCTGGAGAGATGGCTCAGTGGTTGAGAGCACTGGCTGCTCTAACAGATGGTCCTGAGTTTAATTCCCAGCAACTACATGGTCTCTCACGACCATTTGTAGTGGGGATCTGATGCCCTCTTCTGGTGTCTGAAGACAGTGACAGTGTACAGTGTACTCACATACATGAAATAAATAAATAAATAAATAAAATAATCTTAAATAATAAATAATTTATATAATTTAATAATTTAAATATTAAATAAATAAATAATCTTAAACAAAAAGACAGAGGCTAAGATAGGATGACTGCTGCAAGTCCAACACTAGGGTAGACCAGGTAGTAAGTTCAAAGAGAGCCCTGAGCTCAGTCGCAAGACCCTGCCCCTCCCAAAATATAGACTTATAAACAGTTTTTGAAAGTTTATTAAATTCTACTACTTTGAAGTTCTCCCTTTATTGTCCATCTGCAAAGTGCAGATGGTTATTTTAGCCCTTATTTAATTGTTAATGAATCTGAACGCTGTTTTGTCAGGTTTCAGAAAATGTTCTACTTTGAACTTCAACTGCAAGGCCCTGGGGAGCAGAGTGTTAGCATGGGTCTCCACGGAAGCCCACCCAAGAGGAACCAGACTGTCTTTAGACCTCCAACTGAGATTTGATTAACCAAGGAAAGTCAGATGGGAATCATAGAGGGAGCAGCCAAGCATTCATCACAATAGGGGGTTTTCTCAGAGCCTTTCTAAATCGCACAAGTCACTTCTGCCTCTTCTTGTCTGCCTGCATCACAGGTTCTCACTCTCCTTTGAAGAGTGTTCTTCATTATCTGGCCCATGTTTGTTTTGATTTCTTATATTTTTCTTTTAGATTAGCTCTCAGGTATCCCAGGCTGGCCTCACACTAAGAAGCAGACAAAGATGACCTTGAACTCCTGACCTTGTAACTGCTGAAATTCCAGGTATGCCCACCATGCCCAGATTTGGCCCTTTTTTGAGTTTTCTATTTTGTATAACTCCCATGAACATCTACATATTAATATATGTGTCTATTTTTGCTCCTATAATTTGTATATTATCTGTCTCTTCATGTTGGAGAGTCTTCAGAAGACAGAAGGGACAACTTTTCACTCCTTGAGAGCCATATGTATTTGATAGTCACTCGCACGTCTTTATATAGAAAACACTTGTTTATTTTCTCTAAGTTGTCTTTTGCTTCTACCTTATAAAATCTATTTATTATTTTAAGTTTGCTTTGTTTATGTGCTTGCTTGTTTTTAGAGACAGGGACTAATGGAGTCCATGCTGGCCTCTAAGTCACTGTTTAATCAAGGATGACCTTGAACTTCTGATCCTCCTGCCTTTACTTCCCAAGAGCTATGATTACAGGTGAACACCTTGACATCTCATTTACATGGAGCTGGGGATTGAACCCAGGGCTCCAAGTATACTAGGCCAACCCTCTACCAGCTGAGCTACGTTTCCAGCTCAATAGTTTGTCTATATTGAAAACATTTGCTGTAACCTGTTCTTTGTATTTTAATTATAAACAATAGTTTCCATGAGAATTTGAAAATCTGTTACTTTACATATTAATCTCACTTGTTTTTTTTTTTATGTTTGTCCTGATGACTCAATCAGGTGTTTTCTCTTTGCCATTGTTTGTATGATTGTTTTAATTTTTATTACATTTATTTATTTATATTTAGGGGTGCACCCAATATGCACTAGTCCATTCTCCCCTTTTACTTTGTGTATCCAAGAACTAGAACTCAAGCTGTCAAGCCTGACTGCAAGCAGCTTCATTTGTTAAAGGCATTTCACAGGCCTGTGTTTGTTTGACCGGTGGCAGGGTCTTACTCAACTTTCTAAATGCTGAAGTTACAGACATGAGTCACTGTATCAACTATAAAGACTCTTACACTGTATTAAAATGTCCATATCTCACAATTCATTAAATAGATTTGAAATGCTCATGAGGAGCTAGGGGAAGTGAGGAGGGCACAGAAAACTCTTACTGTGAGGTGAGGTGTGGCTGGGCTAACAGGGTGGGTCCTAGGAAACTTGCATCCTGAGTTCAAGGCATCCTATCAGCTTCCCTGCTGAGGTCTAGATATGAGGGCCAAAGCCCAGAGAGGTGTGTTGTATGTTTGTTTGTTTGTTTGTTTGTTTGTGGAGCTGCTGAAGCATAGACTAAGGGCTTCCACACATTAGGTAAGCCCTCTACCACTGATTGACAACCCCAATTCCAGAATTAAGATTTGTCTCCAGGGATCCATATGGAAAAGGTGCTCTACCAGGAAAACACCAGGGCAAGTCTGTTAAGCTGACTCCAGAGAGGCTCAGGCAGAGCCTGACAAATACAGAGGCAGATGCTCACAGCAACCATTGGACTGATCGTGAGGTACCAGATGGAGGAATTGGAAAGGGGACTGAAGAAGCTGAGGGGGTTTGCAGCCCATGGAGGGAGCAACAGTGTCAACTGGCCATACCCTCCGGAGCTCCCAGAGACTGGACCACCAACCAAAGAATACACATGGAGGGACTCATGGTGCTGGCCACATATGTGGCAGAGGAGGGCCTTGTTGGCCATCAGGGGGAGGAGAGGCCCTTGGGCCTGAGGGTATTAGATGCTCCAGTGTAGGGGAATGCTGGGGAGGGAAGTCGGGAGTGGGTAGGTGGGTGGGGGAGCACCCTCATAAAGGCAGGGGGAGGGGGAATGGGATAGGGGATTTCCAAAGGGGAAAGCATTTGAAATGTAAAGAAAGTAAATATCACAAAATAAAATAAAAACTATCCCCAAAGTCTAAGGAGAGAAGAGTCTATCTCAAGGTGGTAGGCATTGTGGGGAGGTAATCAAACTTTTGGGAGGTCAGATCTAATAGACAGAAGTTCAAAGGGGCTATTCAGTCCTGAAATTCATTCTTTTGGGGGGGGGGGAGATTCGAGACAGGGTTTCTCTGTGTAGCCCTGGCTGTCCTGGAACTCAATCTGTAGACCAGGCTGGCCTTGAACTCAGAAATCCGCCTGCCTCTGCCTCCCGAGGTGCTGGGATTAATGGCATTCGCCACCACTGCCCGGCTCCGAAATTCATTCATATTCTCTTTCTCTCTCTCTCTCTCTCTCTCTCTCTCTCTCTCTCTCTCTCTCTCT
>JADRCH010000256.1:1133918-1145553 GCA_019843965.1 Rhynchomys soricoides
TCTCTCTCTCTCTCTCTCTCTCTCTCTCTCTCTCTCTCTCTCTCTCTCTCTGTCCTAGCTTGCCTTCCTCTACCACACTCTTCTCCTGAGCATGATGCTATATGCTCTTCCCCACAACAAGCCCCCAAAGCAACCGAGCCAGCTGACCATCACCAGAAACCTGCAAAATCATGAGCCAAAAATAAACAGGTCCTCCTTTAAGTTGATTTTCTCTGTGGCTACGGGTCCTCAAATATAGGACCTCAAATGTAGTACCTCATGACAATTAGATTTCATTGGGTCCTTCCATCCCTTTTGAGGTACCTGTACATTTAACGTTCCCGCGTTTTATTTACTACTTACGTACAAGCCGCACAGCTTAGTCCGTCCGCTCGTTCTTTTCATCAGTGGCAGTGCGGGTACCTCCAAAGCAGTGTGACTGAACTGTGCATCTCAGACCTCTAGTACGGTTCTCCCACTGTTTCGTTGGCTGCTTTACCAAGCCTCTATACCTCATCTTGAATTTCAACTTGGCATCAGAAAAGCACCTGAAAATCCAGCCTTAACTTCGGAGTTTCATTCCTTTCTGCTGGTGGTGAAGAGCTCTGATTCTGCCTGTTCCCAAGGTAACGGCACTAGGGAAAAGTTGTGTACCTGTCTGGACTTTCCTCTTGGTATTGAGGTCTGGACTTTCTCCACCCACTTCTGTTCTTAGGAAGACTCTTTAGCTGGAGGATTTCTTTTTCTTTTTTCTTCCTCGATTATTTCAATTCATTTGTTAAAAGAGAAAAAAAAAATCATCTCAAGCAAAACTTCCAGAGAGGGACAATTTCTGGCTGTGTGCTACGTTGATGGCCTCATCCCAGGTCTGTCATCAGGTCTGGGGGTTTTCATCCCCACATCAGCCCTGCCCCGAAGAAGATGGTGTGGCCATTTTTGCTTTGTGAAGTTTCAAGGTAGATAGCCACAAGAAAGTACTACTTCCTTTTCTGCCACAAGGATCTTTGCCACATATATTACAAATAGAGTGACCGAGTATCCTGGTGTGCTTTGGACCACTCCCCTGGTGTGCTTTGGACCACTCCACTTTACTGTTGAAAGCCCTGTGCTCCAAGAAACCCCTCAACATTACCACCCTGATGCATACCGGGAGAAATGAAATTGGTGTTAGTCATTGACAGGATTGAGACTCGCTGGAACGACAAGGTTCTGGGCATGCCTGTGAATTAAGACAACCGTCTTAATTAGGTTCGTTGCAGTGGGGAGACCCACCCTAACTTTAGGCAGCACATAAAAAGGAGAAGACTAGCTAACCATTCATTCCTTCCTGCTTCCCGACAGAGAATGTGACCTGACCAGCTGCCCCTAGCTCTTGCTGCCACCCTATCTCTACCCTCAAACTGTGAGTCACAGTCAACCCTTCCCTTAAGTCATTTCGACAATCTTCATCAATAGCAGCTAGAGAAGGAACTAAGATAGAGGGTCAAAGGGGAAATGATTTTTAGACGGACCTCCACTCATTGAGCTACATCTCATCAGCAAAAGGGAGAAGATCCCTTTGAGTTGAAAGTGCCAGGAAAGATGTGTAAGAGGCCTTAATATATAAGATTAGACTTGACAATGGGTGGATTAATCCTACTGGAGTAATATGAGGCATTATCATGGTCCAGGGTTATGAAGCCAACCCTGACAAATCATTTTTTATGATTTTTTTTCTTATTGTTTGCTAGGACATTTTAGACAATACAAAGTGTTGAAAACTGAGTCAGCTTCCCATTTCTGGATCCCCTGGCCAGTGTACTGTGTAGCTTTCATCAGCCAGAGAACAGTGCAGTTTGTGTCTAAACCTCCCACCGCCCAAAGGTCTGTTCCTTATTGTTGCAAAGGCCATTCCTTATTCAAGAACAGGATAAGGGACCGTTTAGCAGAAGGTTAGTGACCGTGGGCATGTTTTGCCTCTTTCTACAGCTAGTCATCTAACTGCATATTTGGTGTTAAGTATCCCTTGTTCTTTATTGTGTGACCCACAGCTGAAGCAGAGGTCCTGTAGGATTGGCCAGCTGAATTTAATTTTCATTCTATGGAATTGACATAATTATACATTATGTAGAGTGTAATTGACAATTATCCTATGAGGTTTTCTTTGAATATTGTAAGAATTAGAAGCTATAGGAAATGGGGGGTGGGGTTTAAGAGTAGAAAACGCAGCTAGCAGGACAGTGGGGGGACTGAGTCCATCCTCAAATAACCAGAAATCAGTTTCCTTAGAGATCATGGGCTGTTTTGGAGACCTGGAGCCCTCGAGTATTTTACAATTTATGGCAGTGTTTCAAATCAAAGAGTAACTTTATTTCATTGTCTTGTGATACAGTCCTGGAATAAGCATCAAAATAATTATAAACAAACTGAAATAGTCCCTTCAGCAAATATATTCCCAGGATCCTCTGCTATCTTTTAATCTTTATCATGACGTAGCAGATTTTACGGACATCATTTGTATATATAAACAATACACAATACTTTTACATTAGTTGCATTGAGTTCATTCCTGTAACCCCAGCACTTGGAAGGCTGAGGCAGGAGGATTACTGCAAGTTTGAGGCCAGTCTGGGCTACATGGTAAATTTCAGGTTAGTCTGAAATACAGTGTAAGATTTTGTCCTATTCTGATGCAACAGAAAGAAAGAAAGAAAGAAAGAAAGAAAGAAGAAAATAGGAAGGCGAAGGGGAGGAGAAAGAGGAAGGGAAGCTAGTTTCCCCAACCCCTTTTCTGCCCTAGGTTTATTAATGTCCTAGTTCTTTATAGTCTCTCTCTCTCTCTCTCTCTCTCTCCCTCTCTCTCTCTCTCTCCCTCTCCCCCCCCCCCCCCACCGACAGAGCCAGAGTGTGGCCTTGAACTCTTGAACCTGTAGATGTAGATGTGCTTTATCATCTCTGCCTCAGTCAGACTTCTTAAATCACCAACAATGCTCAGTTTTTTCTGTTAGTCAAAAGTTTACGGGGTGCAAATTTCTCTAGTTATAATGGGGTGTGGTAAGGAGCCCCTATTAACTACAGGCAGCAGCGTAGTGACTCTGATAGCTCGTGCTTCTGCAAGCCAGATGCTGTGAAAAGGTGTTGTGGTGGGCTTCCCCCATGACTAGTTTCCTGTGGAATTAGGAATTCTTCAGCTCGGAGTTTGAAACTCCACAGTTTATTTCTACAAGTCCTCATTTTTCTCCAAAACCTTCAGTATACCAAATAAACTGAGCATTTTCTGTTCTTTTAAGTGCCCTGGAGGTCATCCAACACCAACCTGTCCAGACTTCTTTATTTGGAGAACCTTGGTCCTTCCTTTATGTTCATTTCTTACGATGTCTTTGTCTGTTCCACCAAGGGAGCCAATTGATTCCCTACTTTGAAATCCCTGTGTTGAATTTTCACCTCCTTTGAGATATCTTACAGTTCCATGTCACTGCATGTTTAGGGCCTTAAGGAAACCTAACTCTTGAGCACATGGCTCATTTAACTTCATTTATATTTTTGAAAGAGAGTTTCACTATGTAACCATAGATGGCCTGTTGATTTGTTTGGTTTTTGTTTGGTTTTCTTTTCTCTTCTTTCGTTTTTCTTTTTTTCTTTTTTTCGAGACAGGGTTTCTCTGTGTATCCGACTGTCCTGGTACTCACTCTGTAGACCAGGCTGGCCTCGAACTCAGAAATGCGCCTGCCTCTGCCTTCCAAGTGCTGGGATTAAAGGCATGCGCCACCATTGCCCGGCTGTTTTGGTTTTCTTAACAATCAGTACAATTGCTCTGATTTACTCACTAAGACCTAGTCAAAAACTATGTTAAAACTTTTCAAAGTAAATAGACAATTCTAGAAAATTTCTAGATAAATATAAAACATCTTTCATCTTTTGCTGATGTTTCAAGACAGGGTTTCTCTGTGTAGCCTTGGCTGTCCTGGAACTTGCTCTGTAGACCAGGCTGGCCAAATTAGAACATCTTAAAGTTGATATTTTAGCCATTTCCTGACCCTGAGTGGCTACTTTTTTTTTTTTCCAATTTAACCTTCTTTTATCTTCTCTATTGTTTTTGTCTTGAGACAGTGAATCACGTGATCCATGCTAGCCCTGAAGGTTACCATAGCCTTGTACTTCTGATCTTCCTGCCTCCAGTCCCCAAGCACTAGGATTACAAACATAATCTCCTGGGGAAATTTCTTAGAACAAAGCCATTCTGTTAAGGACGTTCCGGTCACCTGTTCCTCTTCTGACTCAGGCTAAAGGAATCCCACACCTGGTGAGTTTTCACTGCAGTGTCTGGAGCCACACCTGGGGCTCCTCTTAGTAGAATTAGCCCTGGATTACTTTTATTGCTGCTTGAACAAAGATGGACGTTCAATTTAAGGAAGACTGGTTTGCAAAGTGGGGTTAGAGTCTCTGAGTAATTGTGCCTTCATGGGGTGCTTGCCCCTTTCTCCTCCTTCCCAGCTCCTTGTCATTTTTGATCCGGTCTCTTCTAGGCTCACCCTGCACAGTAGACCCATCCTCAGCACCAGATGCAGGACTAGACTGGACCATTTGTTAAAGCTTCAAGAATTTTGAGAACTTCCTATTAACACCGATTATTGCTAAAAAATTAAATTGTATAAATGTTCAACTGTTAATAATTAAACCAATAACCATCTATAAAACTTTTAGAACATAGTGTAAGAGTCAGTCCTGGATATGATCCCAATATCTTACCACACTGTTAGTGTGTTGCATGCATTACTGTATCCCATATATTTTATCTAACTGCAGATATTAGATGTCCTAAGACTAGTTAATTGGGCTCCATGGTTCAATTATGGATGTTTTTGTTTGTAGTCTTTTGCTACTTGAAAACGATGGTGTGTAAATATCATTGTGTGTATGTAATTTTGCACCAAAATATATACATTCCTAGATATGGAGGAAAAGTGAGTCAGTGTCTGTTACTTGGAGATGGGTGTGGTAGCTCACACCTGTAATCCCTGCTCTCAGGATGCTGAGGAGAAGCCAGTGACTTAAGAAGCCAGGATGGAGCGGGTAGTGGTGGCGAATGCCTTTAATCCCAGCACTTGGGAAGCAGAGGCAGGCGGATTTCTGAGTTCGAGGCCAGCCTGGTCTACAGAGTGAGTTCCAGACCCCCAATAAGCCAGGCTGGACCACAAAGGAAGATTCTGTCCCCCCAAACACAAAGCTAAACTTAAAAAAAATCTTTGTACTTGTCTCAGCAATGATTTAAATATAACAACCTCAAAAGTATAAATGACAAAAGAAACACTGATAAATTGGACTTCCTCAAAATTAGTGTGTGTGTGTGTGTGTGTGTGCGCGCGCGCGCGCCCCCGAGAGCACACATGCTTCCAAAGATTCTATCAAGAAAATGAGGGATTGAGTTAATGGTTCAATGGTTCTCAACCTGTGGGTCGAGACCCTCCGGGAAGTCAAATAACCTTTTCACCCAAGACCATCAGAAAACGCAGATATTTACAGCACAATTCATAACAGTAGCCAAATTACAGCTATGAAGTAGCAACAAAATAATTTTATAGTTGGTGGTAGGCACAACCTGAGGAACTGTATTAAAGGGTCAAGGCATTAGGAAGGTTGAGAGCCACTGAAGTCGCTCATCAGTCCCACATCCTTGAGCAATGGAGTCAACCTCTAAGGATGCAGAACGTGCAAAAGAAATGGAAAGACCAACCTACAGAGCAGGAGTGGGAAAATACTTTCAAATCACGTATCTGACAAGGGCTTATATTTGCTACCTACATATTTCTTTTGTTTTTTGTTTTTGTTTTGAGACAGAGTCTGGCAGTGTAGCCCTAGCAAGCCTTGAACTCGGATCATTTCTCCTGGTTCAGCCTATCAAATGCCGGGAAGGCATGCACCATCACAAGCAGGCAGAGTAAAACTTTATAAATCATTTACTTATTGTGTGCTGTCACATGAGTCCAGATCAAAGGACAAGCTTTTGAGAGTTGGATCCCTCTTTCCAGCTTGCTTTTGACACTGGGTCTCCACTTCCAGGTGGCCCTCTGTCTCCACCTCCCATCTCATGGAGGGAATCCTGGGAACACAAATGTATGCCACCAAATCTTACTATTTTTACATGGGTTCTGGGATTGAATTCGGGTTATCAGGTTTCTGTGATAAGTACTTTATATGCCAAGCATCTCCTCAGCCCCTCATATAAATGTTCATAATTCAGTTAGAAAAAGACAATTCAATTAAAACAACAATGAAGGATCGGAAGAGATATTTTACTGAACAAGACAGACAAATGGACAAATTAGCACATGAAAAAATGTTGAAAATCATTATCTTAGAGAAGTACAAATCAAAGCCACGGGTGCCATTTCTCTAGTACAGAATGGTTTTGATTTAAAAAAAAAAAATTGGAGAGTTCTGCCTAAGCCAATTCCCCCAAAACAAAAAGTAAACCTGCAGTTCCCTCGGCAGGGAAGAAGGGTGTGACTCCGTTTTGTTGTGGGTTGTCCTGGAGTTAGATTTTTGCAATAGTTACACAATCACATAGATGTATGAGAACAGTAGAATTGTATAAGAGAGTTGCATAGGTGAATTCATGGCATGGGAATTATATCTCAATAAGCTTATAATTTCAAAATATATGAACATAGAAAACATTGCTTTGTGATTATTTTACAAGCATGTTATTTTTATCTGTTCTCTTGAGGTTACATAGTGAGAGATGACTTCCAAATAGCACCGGAATATAGGATCAAATTGTGTGATATTAAAACCACAAGATTGTTTGCCACAACTAATATCTTGTTTATATCTTTGTAACAGACAGCCAGATGGCAGGGTCTGATAATGAGATGAGCTTATCCTTTAGGAAGGCTCATTTGCTAGAGGTTCAGACACACACATAATGATCTGGATTGTTATAAAGAATGTCATATGTATCAAAAGATTATCTGACAAACGTACTTTTAAAAGAGAAAGAAGAAATGTAAAAATAATAAAATAACACGATGATGCCAAATAAAATGATTACTGTGTGTCATACAAAGTATTGACTTGCTTCTTTTGTTGTATTTTACCCACACATGCCTCTAGGTACTACAGGAAATGAAACCATGAAGTAGATCCTGACCCCACACATAGTTAGCCTTAGCCAAGGAAAGAGAGATCTGTTTGACCACCTACAGATAAAAGTGTTTGGTTTTTTAACATTTCTCAAAGCAGTCTCTCACTATTTGGCCCAGTCTGGATTAAAGCTTATGTGGCTCCGGCTGGCTTCAAATTCTACATTTTACGTTTCCACTTCCTGGGTGCTGGAATCACGAAAATGTGTCACCAAGGCCAGATTGGCATTTAATTTACAGAGAATATAATACTTAAAGGAATTGAAGGTTCTTAAGGAGTTAAGTTATCGAAGCTGCATCTAGATTTCACATTTACTGAAGTCCAAGAAATTTGAACCAACTTGTTTTTATGCAGAAATCAGGAATACAAAACAGACTAAAATTAATAACAGGCCTGAAAGCCCGGAGGTTAGTCATTTCTTCCTTCCTTCCTTCCCCCCTCCCTCCCTCCCTCCCTCCCTCTCTTCCTTCCTTTCTCCCTTCGTCTTTTGTTTCTTTCCCTCCCACCTCTCTTCACTCCTTCCTTTCCTCACTTCTCTCTCTCTCTCTCTCTCTCTCTCTCTCTCTCTCTCTGTCATTTCTTGCAGTCTTTCTACCTTCCGTTCAGTATATGTATTTATGGTGCTCTCGAGTGTGCGTGCAGGTTCACGTGCACGCACATGCACAGGCACATGGAGCCTAGTTTTGGTCTTCTTCAATTGCTCTCCACCACACCCGTTACGACAGGGTCTCTCCACCATTCCCATTACGACAGGGTCTCTCCACCACACCCATTACGACAGGGTCTCTCACTTGGCCTCTCAGTTGGTCTCTCAACTCAGCGCTTGGCATTATGGCTAATCTAGCTAGCTAGTTTGCTCTGTGGTTTCTCTCTCCACTTCTCTAGTGCTGGGATTACAGATTGGCCACCATATCTGCGCAGCAGATACCTGAATGCTGGTCTTCATAGGTACACATAAAGCACTTTACCTGTTGAGCTGTCTCCTCAGTGTGTCTTCTTTATGACGGGGTCTTGCTGCATAGCTCAGGATGGCCATGCACACATGAATCTCCTTAGTCAGCCTCCTATGTGCTAGTTACAGGAACAAGTTCCCCGCTCATGTTCACAAATCTACCACTCTGGGTGGAGAAAGAGGAACAGTTCTGCTTCTGCTCTGACTTCACATTCAAGCACGTGACACTCCAGGAACAGAATGAAAACTATATTTAGAACCCCGGAGGTAAGAGACTATGGAAAATACACTTCTCATGTGTCAGCTCCTGATATGAAGGGAAGAATATGGTGGGGGGGGGGTGGGACCAGAAGTGGTGTCGAGTGTCAACAATTGATGTACTCCTCATTATCAGAAATCAGATTGTTCCCTGATTTAGTAAAAATATAGGTACATTTCTGAGAGCATGCATGGTCCAGGTTGGCTTTGTTCCTGAACTGTAAGGGATATGAGCTGCAGAAATGAAGCTTGCCCCTCGGCTTAACTCATGTGGAATATTATATTCTATCCTCTATGACATATTTCATAGTATCACTGGCACTAATCACCATGACGTCACCAATGCAGTGGGACAGTATGAAATCTTGTGGAATGTAAAGTTTCTATAGGGTATTTCAAAGACAGAAAGCTGGAGAATTATCCAGCACTGAAACAGGGGCATTGTGTGAGGTTTATTCTTTTTTTTTTTAAGATTTATTTATTTTTATTTATATGAGTACACTGCAGCTGTCTTCAGACACACACTAGAAGAGGGCATCAGATCCCATTACAGATGGTTGTGAGCCACCATCTGGTTGCTGGGAATTGAACTCAGGACCTCTGGAAGAGCAGTCAGTGCTCTTAACTGCTGAGCCATCTCTCCAGCCTGAGGTTTATTCTTTTGTAGGAAGTAAGGAGTTCCTAGTGGTTTCAATTTATTAATAGCATACAATGGTCAGAAAGCTAGATCCTACCGGCTGACTGGGTTGTAAATAAAGAGCTACGGAAGCACAGCCATGCCCATCCATCTACATATGATCTGACTGCTTTCATGTTTCAAGAGCAGATGGGGCTGGGCAGGGAACACAATTCAATAGGAAAGAATGCTTGCTGCTCCAGCAGAAAGACTGGAACTCAAATCCCCAGGACCCACATTAAAAAAAAAAAAAAAATCAGGTATGGCCATACACACCACTATAACCTCAGTGCTATGGGACCGAGAGATCGGTGCACATTCCTGACTCCCAGCCTGGCTCCAGGTTCCTAATAAGACAGAGAGGACACTTTGACAGTCTCTTCCAGCTTCTACATAACACACACACACACACAGAGTGAGGAAGGAGGGGGAGAAGGAGAAAGAAAGAGAGAGAGAGAGAGAACACTTTATCACTGCCCATATCACAGCATAAAGGATTAAACCAAGGAGCAAGAAGTCCAGTGAAGAGTTTAGCTGTGATGTTCTGAGCCAGCTAGCCACGGGAAACTGTAAAGCACCCCTGGATAACTTTTACTATCAAATAGTAAACTTATCCCTGGGGAGTGACTTGAGGATAATTCTGCTTCACATTAGCTATGTGAGGCTTCCCTTATGGGTGCATTACTCATTAAGATGTGGTCGCTGTAAGAGTGGCCCCTCCCTTTACCATTGCATAAGCTCCTCGTGAGAAAACGTGTCATCTCTGACATGAACATGCTTTAAGTGCATCATTAAGCTCTATTCGAACATGAAGCAAGAACAAGTGCTTTCTTCCTTGGCGTCAGTCTGAAGTCATACTCGGCCACATCCACCAGAGTCAGTCCCTCACTAATTTACCTGATAAGCACATATTACACACATACGATGATGGTGTACTAGACTTGTGATGAAGTAAAGCAATTTAGTAAAAACATCTCCTGTCACAGATTTTGAGTGGCATGTGCAAAAGCACTACCAGTGATAAAAGTAAATTTTGGCTGGTTGCTTTTTTTCGAGTCAAGGTTTCTTTGTGTAGCCCTGGCTGTCCTGGAACTCACTCTGTAGACCAGGCTGACCTCGAACTCAGAAATCCACCTGCCTCTGCTTCCCAAGTGCTGGGATTAAAGGCGTGCGCCACCACTGCTGGGCTCTAATACCTTATTTAAAGATACATGTGATGGTTTGTATATGCTTGGCCTAGGGAGTGCCACAATTTGAAGGTGTGGCTTTGTTGGTGTAGGCATGTCACTGTGGGCATGGGCAATGAGACCCTCTTCCTAACCAAATGGGAGCCAGTCTCCTAGTGGCCTTCAGATGAAGATGTAGAACTCTCAGCATCATCTGCACCATGCCTGCCTGAACACTGCCATGTTTCTTCCTTGATGATAGTGGACTGAACCTCTGAATCTGTAAGCTAGCCCCAATTAAATGTCATTTATAAGAGTTGCCTTGGTCATGGTGTCTGTTCACAGCAGTAAAACCCTATCTAAGACACTCAGTAAGCAGTAAGCAGTTCTTATGTGTCTTACTTACAGAAACACGATGACAGGCATCTCCAAGTTCCCTGTCAAGTTCTCCCAGGAAACAAGAGTATTAGATAGATAGATAGATAGATAGTTGAATAAATAAACTGAAAAAGACAGTTGTCTAAATTATTCAGGTTCACAGCGACATTTCCCAAATGCCCTGGAGCCTTTCTGCTTTCCTGTGAGAAAATTTCCTTCTCTGTCCCTATTCCACATAAAGGCAGCTCACTTCAAAATGAAGATGCTTTTTATCCCTAAACAACTGGCTCAGCTAGTATCAAGGCTCTCCCCTTCTTTATTGTCCTGTCTACCAATGACAACCTTCCTGTGACTTGCTTGTGTGTGTTGAGGGGCTTGGCACCCCGCTTTTCCTCCTTATCTTCTAATTTGAATGAGGACTTCTTTTAAGAGCTTCTTTTTGCTTTTCCTCTCCCCTGGGCCTTGGAGAATCATTATCCCAATAGCAAAGTGCACATTCCAAGGTTTTCTTTTGGCCATAATTAATCACCAGGATGAGTTTTCAATAGGATGTACTGTAAGATGCATCTAAGATGATCTATCTTACAGTACAGATGTAAAATGTCACTATAGACACATGTATGTTGAGCTACCTTATGGTTTTCCCCATCATTCTTCTGCCACTTCAACATTCACTTACTCATTCATTCACTAAAAGAAATTCATTTATGAATATATATTTATATATAATTATATATTTATATTATATTGCATTTATATTATATATTATATTTATATCATATAGATATAATATAGATATTCATTTATAGATTGATTAGGTTACCAATTCAGTTACTACTACATTATGACATATATTTGTTATACACTAGGTATAAGACAAGACTAGAATCCTTGCTGTTATAGAGCCCACACTAGTGAGGACGGTTTAAACAATAAAGAATTAGAATATAGAAGGTTAGATGGTAACAAAAGCAAAGAAAAATAGTAAAGGAGAGTACCAGATAAGGAGAGAGAGAAAGGGAGGGAGGGAATAAGGAGGGAGAGGGAGAGAGAGGGAGAGGGAGAGAGAGAGAGAGAGAGAGAGAGAGAGAGAGAGGGGGGGGG
>JADRCH010000256.1:1149531-1260162 GCA_019843965.1 Rhynchomys soricoides
GTGTGGTGAGTGTGTGGTGTGTGAGTGTGTGTGGTGTGTGTGTGTGTACATGAGAGTGTGAGCATGTTCATGGGAGCTGTGCACAAGCACACCAGTCTTCCTGCATGTGGAAGCCAGGGAATGACTTCTATTGTTCTTCCTCAGATACCATGCACCTTGTTTTTCAGACAGGTTTCTCGTTGGTCTAGGTTTTACCAAGTAGTTAAAGCAGGCTGGCCAAAGAACACTTAGCATCCTGTCTTTGCCTCCTAGGTCCTGGGACCACATGTGCCATTAATCCAGTTGAACTTGTTGTGCTTTCTAGGCAAACACTTGACCCACTGAGCCATCTCCTCTGGTCAAAGTCCCATTTCTAGATCTCCAAAACATTAGCGAGGGTGGCTGGAGAAAAGGCTCAATGTTAAGAGCACTGGCTGCTCTTCCAGAGGACCCAGGTTCAGTTCCCAGCACCCACATGGTATGGTGGCTCACAACACTCTCTCCAGTCCCATGGGATTTGATGGTTTCTTCTGGCCTCTGTGGTCACTGCATGCACATGGTGCACAGACATACATGCAAGCCAAACACTCATATGCATAAAATAAAATTTAAAAATAAGATATATTTCAAGGGGAGTAAATAGCCCAATTCTCAGGCACCAGTTCTCTACGGTCACTTTACAGCTAAATTTACTTTTTTTAAGTTTAAGCTAAAAAGAAAAACCCCAGATATTGAGAAAAATTCTCTGTGATCTGCCAGTAGTGATAGCTCTTTGCTTCTATAAGGCCCTCATATCAGAAGGAATTTTACAATATCTCATTCTGTGACTATATTTCAAATTGTGTCAAAATGCTATAACCTGTTTTAAAATAGCACAGATATGGCCTTTAACACTATTTTTGTTGGATTGACTTTGATCCTATCTTTTGGCCTGTTATTGGCTGCTGTCTGACTTTATCAACTCTTTCTGTCATTTCAGAAATTTTTCTATGTTTTCATTTTGCTTTGTTTTTGGTTTGCTTGCTGAAACAGTGGCTCCATGTGTAGCCCAGGCTTGCCTAGAGCTCTCTTCATAGCTCAGGGTCATGTTGAACTTGGTCTTCAGGCTTTATCTTCTCAAGGACTAGAATTACAGGCATGTGTTACAACACCTTGGAAAAAGTTTTTTAAAAGATAGCTTAGTTGTCATAATTAAATATTATAGATACTTTTAATGCTTCCAGAAGCAACTGTATTCAGTATCTGTCAACTACTGTTTTCCTTTGTGTTTAGAAATAATTACTGACTTTAAAATAAACATATAGGAAACTCCCATTTCTCCCTGACTTTCTTTACACTGTGCATATTTATTTTTGAACAGCATAACTGTGAGTTGGACTTGGTGGTTCTTATAAATAGGTGAAAAACACAAGCAATAGCACAATTTTATTTATGGACATGTGCACATATAAAGAAAAATATACATTTACCACACGAAGTGGCAACTATCTTTTAAAAAACACTCACTCAGGGTAAAGGAGATATAGCCTGTGGGAAAACTTACGTAGAGTGAGGCAGAAATAATAGGCTGGGGAAAGTAAACAGGTCTTTTGTTTTGTTTTGTTTTTCCAGTTTGGCGGCATGGCTCCTTTCATTGGATCACGGAACAATTCTAATAAATTCCCAGAGGACGGGATGAAAAACAAGACCATGGAAACAATGGGATAAAGGCAACTAGAAACCACTGCTAAACAAGCATTTAACCAGTTGTGTGAATAGAATCTGGTTACATTGAAGCAGCTGTGTGAATAGAATCCGGTTACATTTAACCAGCTGTGTGAATAGAATCCGGTTACATTTAAGCAGGCAGGATTTTCTCCTCCAAAGATATTTACAATTCACGTGCTATTTGAATTTTTTCTCATCCTAAAAAGCCAACCCGCTGCAAGAGGGTTGAAGTCTCTTTCCTCCCAATACTTTGTACTGGCACAGTACATTTATCTAAACATTAGAGTAAAAAGAGTGTAGGCAGCCAGGTGTGAGGATGCAAGCTTCTAGATATGGTGAGGCAGAGGCAGCAAGATTGCTTGAGAACAGACGTTTGGGGTCAGAAGCCGTCAAAACATAGCAAGACACCCTTCTCTTAAAACAAAAAAAAAAAACCGTGCGCTCACCCTGTCTGTCCGTGACGGCTAGCAAAGAAAGCAAACAGCTGGGGAATGGAACCGTTGGAAAATCATGCACCCAGCAAACACAAAGCCCCAGATTTGATTCCCCAGCGTCTCTTAAAGTAGGTGTTCTGGATGATACATGCCTTGAGGTGGCAGAATGAAGATCATTACTTGAGAGCTACTGTCACCTCTGGCAAGTTAGAGGGCAAACTGGGCTATATCAGATTCTGTCTTGAGAAACAAAAACCGCAAACACCAAACACCAAACACCAGCAAAACACAGGTCCTTCCCTTGTGTCTTCCGTTTCTCAAGGGCTGGAGTTTGATTGCCATCCCTACGTGTCTTGTTCCTATTTCTTCACCTCATTTTTACGGTTCTAGGAATTGAACCCAAGGCCCGATTTTGCAGGAGGAGAGTTTTATGACTGAGCTACACTCTTGACAGGCACCCCTTCTATTTTTAAAACTTAAACTAAATTTTAAGAAGATATGATTTATTTTTATTTTGTATGTCTGTATGTTTAGCCTGCGTGCATGTGTCTTGTGCCCTCAGAGGTCAGAGGAAGGAGCTGAATGAATCCCATGGAAGTGGAGATTCATACAGCTGCCACCATTTAGATGCCGGGAACTGAAGTTGTAAGTGGAGAGATTAACACTGATGCAGAAAACCAGGACAAATGTCAAGTTCTTTTAAAAGTGACTTTATTATTGTGGTTGCTGATGTGTGTGTCTACATGCTATAACATGTGTGTGGAGGTCAGAGAGCAGCTTTGTGGGACTAGTTCTCTCCTTCTACCTTTTCACGGGTTCTGGGAACCAAGTCTAGGATGTCAGGCTGCTATGACAAGCACCTTTCCAGGCTGAGTAGGCCCACAAGTTCCAGAATCATCTACTTTATCATTCAGTGATTTTCGGTTTTTTTTTTTTTGCAAAAATGAACACGCCAAGCCGGGCAGTGGTGGCGCACGCCTTTAATCCCAGCACTCGGGAAGCAGAGGCAGGCGGATTTCTGAGTTGGAGGCCAGCCTGGTCTACAGAGTGAGTTCCAGGACAGCCAGGGCTACACAGAGAAATCCTGTCTTGAAAAAAAAAAAAAAAAATTGAACACGCCAGTGTAACCACCATCCATAGCAGAAACCACTGCCAGAGCCTAACAAGCTCCTCCCAGGCGGTGACTCTCCAGTGTTTAAGGTCATTATTAATTGCTATCATCATAGAATGTTGGCTGGTTTTGAACTTTGTGCAGAGGCATGTTACTCGGTATTCTTTTGTGTCTGTTTTTTCTTTTTCACTCGGAATTAATTCTTTTTAGATGCATCCATGTTTGATGTTATCCATAATTTGTTCTAATTGCTGCTGCTGCTGCTTCTTCTTCCTCCTCCTCCTCCTCCTCCTCCTCCTCCTCCTCCTCCTCCTCCTCCTCCTCCTCTTCTTCTTCTTCTTCTTCTTCTTCTTTTTTTGGTTTTTCAAGACAGGGTTTCTCTGTGCAGCCCTGGCTGTCCTGGAACTCAACTCTGTAGACCAGGCTGGCCTCGAACTCAGAAATCCACCTGCCTCTGCCTCCCAAGTGCTGCGATCAAAGGTGTGTGCTACCACTGCCTGGCTAATTGCTTCTTTATTGATTTTGTTATGTGAGCTATTACAGAAGTGTGCTGCTGTGCACATGTCGTGTCATAGTCTTTGGTCCTGGAAACTTGGCTGGGGTGGATGAGGGAGTGAAGAGATTACAAACACTGAGGAAATGCAGACACACCTACAGAAATGCTGGGTAACGGGGCTGTCCTTGCTCTGATGGAGATGCAACAGCCAAAACAGCAACAGGGAAACACAGCGTGTTTATTTCATACATCTGGATCAAGGAGGTAGGCTTACTATATACTGCTGAGCCAGGAGGCAGGTTTAGTTCATCTTTGAAGGAGGTCTCTGTAGGGAATAGTCTCTGGCTGCATTCATCCCCAGGAGGAAGCTGTGGTTGTTCGTTTTTTTGCTCACACTGGCCAATCATTCGTAAATGCTCACACCTGGACTAGACAAAGGCCGTGCCATTCCCATGGGTCTGAAGCTCTTCACACGGCTGCACCCATGTCAACAATACACGTCTCTCAGGACTTGGCTCTTTACAAGTCCACTCAGGGGTCCGTCCATCTCCCACACCTTTGGGTGCATTTGTGTGTGCACCTTTTTTTTTTTTCTCGAGACAGGGTTTCTCTGTATAGCCCTGGCTGTCCTGGTCACTCTGTAGACCAGGCTGGCCTCGAACTCAGAAATCCACCTGTTTCTGCCTCCCAAGTGCTGGGATTAAAGGTGTGCGCCACCAAGCCTGGCTTATGGTTGACATTTTTACATCTTTGTATTTTCTTTCTTTCTTTCTTCCTTTCTTTCTTTGTTTTGAGACAAGATATAGTATTACTAATATAGCTCAGTCTAGCATGGATGTTTGTATGAGTCCAGACTGGTCTTCAACTTACTATCTTGCTATCTCCTATAATCTGCTAATACAAGTTGATCATCACGAATGTTTTTTTTAAGGTTAGAAAAAATATTTTTTTATTTTATATTTTATGTGTTTTGCCTGTGTGTATATCTGATGTCCCTGGAGGCCAGGAGAGAGCATTGGATCCTCTGGGACTGAAGTTACTGATGGCTGTACACCATGTGGGAATCAAACTTAGGTCCTCTGGAAAAATAGTGAGTACTGAACATCTGTCCAGCCCTTCAATGGCTTTATTTGACAATTTCATACATACACACACTGTATCTTGATCTTATCTATACACCTGATGCCCTTCACTGCCCCTGAATCTCCCAACACGTACCTTTTCACCTGGATGGCCTTTCCTATGAATAACAGGCAGGCCTTGAACTTTCAGAAATCCCCCTGCCTCTAGTCTTGAGTGTTGAGTTTATAGACATGCACTTCTCTCTATGTTTTGATTGGTGAATCCTTGCTAGGAATTGATGTGTTATCTCTCTATAGGGAAGGCTTCATTCTCTAAGTATTCATAAAGGTGTTGCTTTTCATAACCAAATGTCTTTTAACAGTGTGGCTTATGTCAGCATCAGAAACTCGCAGATGACTTAAGGCCAAAGTCCACTCAGTGATTTTGGTAGCACAGTAATAGAACACCCCTGAAAGGTGTATTTCAAATGGATGCTTTTTCCTCTGAGCTGCTTCAAGCTTCAAGGAACTAAGTGTTGGTATAACACATTTCACTTCAACTGGCTACTCTCAGACAGTACATGGCCAGATCTGTGTGTGCAGAGGCCAGTGCCAGCTTTAACAGTTGTTCACCTCTAGGGATTTGCTCTTCTTCTGGATTCACGCCTTGTACCTTTTCTATCAGGCTCAGCTATGTATTTATGATATATTTTAAATATTAAATCTGGGGTCTGGGGATTGTCAGACAAATGCTAAGAAAGCTGAAGGATCTGAATTTTATTTTTAGAACCCACAGAAATGTTGGTAGTTTGTATCTGTAATCACAGTGAACCCACAGGAATCTTGGCAGTGTGTATGCACCTGTAATCACAGTTCCGGGGAGGCAGAGACTGGAGGACCCAAGGGCTTGCTGGCAACTCAGTCTACATGAATTGGCAAGTTCTAGAATCAGTGAGAGACTCTGATTAAAGAAGATAAGGTAGACAATGATTGAGGAAGACAAGTGACATTAACCTCTGACCTAGAAACACACATGTGCTCACACACGTACACACACACTGGAACATATGTTCATACAAAGCTATTGTACACTGCGATACTTCTTTTTGAATACCTTGTCTGTCAAACTAAGAAACAGAAAGTGCCTCACTTTGTTTTTAAATTAAGGATATTCTTTTACTTTTTCAACAAATATTTAGCCAGGCAGTAGTGGTGTACGCCTTTAATCCCAGCACTCGGGAGGCAGAAGCAGGCAGATTTCTGAGGTCGGGGGCCAGCCTGGTCTACAGAGTGAGTTCCAGGACATCCAGGGCTACACAGAGAAACCCTGTCTCGAAAAACCAAATATATATATATATAAAATGGCTGTATATAGTCATCTATATAGACTGGAAGATAGTCAGGGTTCTCTAGAGCCACAGAACTTATGGAATGTCTGCATATATTAAGGGAAATTATTAGAATGACTTACAGTCTGTAGTCCAACTAACCCAACAATGGGCAGCTGTGAATGGGAAGTCTAAGAGTCTAGTAGTTGCTACTAGACACAAGGCTGGGTGTTTTACCTGGTCTTCAGTTTAGGCTGGAATCTTGAAGAAGTGGTTTCCAAGAGATGTGCTAGCAAGTAAGTGCGAGCAAGACCAAACGAACACTTCCTTCTTCCACTGTCCTTATGTAGGCCTCTCGGAAAGTATGGCCCCGATTAAAGGTGTGTGCCACAACATCTAGATTTGGAACTTGCTCGTCCTAGACTACCTTGAACTGAGAATGCTTGCCTCTGTCTCCTGGGATTAAAGTCAAGTATTAGCTTGCCTGGGCCTAAGCTTCTATGCCACTATGCCTCAAGATCTGGGTCAGAAGCTTGTGTTTTGCAGCCTCAAGTTCTGGATCACAGATGTGCCCTCCATTTCTGGATTGTAGTTCATTCCAGATATAGTCAAGTTGACAACCATGAAAAGCCATCACCGTGGCTTATTTGAACATGTGTACTGAGAACTAAAATACCATGGGATACAAAGCAAAAGAAGTCCCTGTCCTCACAGAGTCTATAGTTGTATGGCCTTTATCATTTTCTGGGTATGGTGGTTTTTTTTTTTTTTTTTTTTTTTTTTTAAGCAATCATGTTTTCCAGGAAAATTTTCCTCTGAAGAGGGTTGGATCATGGGTAGTAGTAGCATCTTATAACCTTAAAATCCTTCGTAAGCTTTCACCCATAAGCAGAACATATTTCTGTGCTGTGGAGACACACACAGAATGCAAGTGAGGGCTGGTAATTGGTAATACTGACCTTCTTTCTATCACGAGTCTGTTTTGAATAAGCAAAGGACACTCTGTAGGAGAATGTATTGTCCAAGTAGAAGCATTTGTTTGCTTAGAAATGGCCTCATCCCTGTCCAGAGGTGGCGCACGCCTATAATCCCAGCACTCAAGAGGCAAACTCAAGATCTCTGAGTTTGAGGCCAGCTTGGACTTCAGATTGAGTTCTAGGACAACTAGGGCTATCCAGAAAAACCCTGTCACAAAAATCAAAACAAAGACTAAAAAAGAAAAAGAAAATAAATGCCTACATTCCTGTTTCCATGGCTCTGCCAATATTATTTCTATAGGCCATTAAGAACAGATGAGCCCATCAAGACTGGTCTATAGAATATCCAATACCAACTCCATATAATTGAGGGGATAATTTTTCTATCTTTTCTCTTGATTCAACAATCTCTTTGCTGTTCCCACTGATATAAAATCACTGTTGTTAGGTCTTATATCACCAGTTGCTAAGACCATTCACAAATTATACTCCACAGGCAAGATTTCTCATAGCATGTTCAAAACCTTTGGCATTCAGTATCACACTACATCATAAGTTGTCTAAGGCCAGGCAGTGGTGGGGCACGCCTTTAATCCCAGCACCCGAGAGGTAGAGGCAGGCGGATTTCTGAGTTGGAGGCCAGCCTGGTCTACAGAGTGAGTTCCAGGACAGCCAGGGCTACACAGAGAAGCCCTGTCTTGAAAAACAAAACAAAACAAAAAACAAAAAGCAAACAAGCAAAAACAAAACAAAACAAAAAACCAACAGTTGTCTATGATAGGCTTTGAACTTGTTACCCCGAACACACTTGATTTCTGAAGCTAAGCAGGGTCAGGTCTTATGATGGTTTATATATGCTTGGCCCAGGGAGTGGCACTATTAGTGGGTGGGCTTTAAGAACCTCATCCTAGCTGCCTGGAAGCCAGTCTTCTTCTAGATGCCTTTGGAACAAGAGGCGGAACTCTCAGTGCCTCCAGTGCCACATCTGCCTGGACGCTACCATGCTCCCACCTTGATGACAATGGACTGAACCTCTAAACCTGTAAGATAGCCCTAATTAAATGTTGTCTTTTATTAAGAGTTGTCGTGGTCATGGTGTCTTTTCACAGCAGTAAAACCCTAAGACAGGTCTGATTAGTACTTGTGAAAACAGTGGTCCATGGAATTGTGGTAGTAGATCTGTGTGAGCAATGAAGTCCAATGCCAAGGCCTGAAGGTCAGTTTGCCTCCCAATTCCCATTTTCAGTTAAATGGGTATGAGAAGGAGATTGTTTCTCTATAACCTGATCAAACCTTCTTCTCAGTGCTGCCTGGGGAAGAGCTCAGAATGGCAGAGATAGGCTGGCAGTATAACGCAAGGGTTGAGTTTCAACCCAGAGCCCCTACAATGTGTTTCTCTGGCATGAGCCGGGCACTCAGAGGCATACACATGAGTTGCTAATATAGTAATGGTATGCCCAGCTTTCTCCACAAGCCTGTTAGGCCATTGGGAAGATCATGTGTACGTTGCTTGTCCACACTGCTTGTCTGGTTTTGCTGCTGATGGTGCTCATATGTGTGGCTGGTGGTATTTTTGGATGAGTTAACTCTCAAGTCTAGTACATGCATTCCTTTTTTTTTTTTTTGAGTCTGGGTCAGTCTTTTAACTGTTACTGATTGGTCTAAGGAGACCCAGTTATTATTACTGTCTGTTTTCCTGAGAATAAGTGCCTGCCCTTGAACCATACAGCCTGGTAATTCCAGCAGTGTTTCTACCTTCCCACATTACTGGGAACCTTCTATTTAGGGTGTGGTCCAAGTGCCCCTCCCCTCCCTGCTAGGTTTCCTTGCTTGTGTTGGCCACCTGTTGTTTGCTAACATCTCCCATTCAGTTTCTTTACAACCTTCAAGTTCTTGGAACACATATCCCTCTCAAGTCTGCCAGGTGCTCACTGAATCTGCTCATCATCCTATGAAAATGTTATACACCTGGACGTGGAGTTTGCAACTGGCAGTCACAGCATTGGAGAGGCTGAGGCAGGAAGATCATGAGTCTGAAGTTAGACTAGGCAACACAGTCAAACACTGTCTCAAAAAAAAAAAAAAAAAAAAAAAAGAAAGAAAGAAAGAGTAAAAGAAAAAAGCAAAAAGCAAACAGAAGCTGGAGAGAGGCCCAGTGAAGAACATTGGCTTCCATCTTTTCCAGAGGATCCAGGTATGATTTCTAACACCACATGGCAGCCCACAATGTCTGTTACTCCAGTTTCAGGAGATCCAGTGTTTTTTCCTGACCTATAGAATGGGGGAAAAAAATCTTTGAAAGCTATATATCTCATAAAGAGTTAGCATCTAGGACATACAAAAAACTAAAAACAACTCAGCCAAGACAATAAAGAATTTGTTTGAACTAATTGCATGGAACTGAACAGAGAGATTTTTTTTTTTAAAAAGTACAAATGACTAAGAACTATTTACAAAAGCATCATCATCCTTAGCCACAAGGGAAATGCAAATGAACTACTTTGAGATTTTTACTTACTCTAATGGTAAGATAAAAACAAAAACAAATGACAGCAAATTCTGGCCCATGTGTGGGGAAAGGGAACACTTATCCATTATTGATAGGAGAATAAAGTGTGAAAACCAGTGTCAAGCTTATTCAGAAATGTAGACTACCATGTGACCAAACTATACTAGTCCTGGGCATATTCCCAAGGTCTCAATATGCTATGTCAGAGACATTTGTTCCTCCAGGCTCATTGCTGCTCTACTCACAAAAGCCAGGGAATGAGAACAGCCTAGATGTTGATAAACTAAACAAATAAAAAGCGAAAATGCGGGCTGGAGAGATGGCTCAGTGGTTAAGAACACTGATTGACTGCTCTTCCAGAGGTCCTGAGTTCAATTCCCAGCAACCACATGGTGACTCACAACCATCTGCAATGGGATCTTCTGTAATGCTGTCTTCTGGTGCATCTGAAGACAACTATAGTGTACCATATAAATAAAATAAATAAAAATTACTTAAAAAGTATGTTTAAATTTATAAAAAAAGAAAAAGGGTGAAAATTTACATAATAGACTACTACTCATCTGCTAAATAAAATGAAGTTTGCAAGTAAGTGAACGAAGCTGGAAAATAATTATTCTGAGTGAGCTAACCCAGACTCCAAAAGGCAAATGCCACTTGTCCTTTTGAGTATGTGGATGCTAGCTTTGAGCCTTTAGATATGTGTGTTTAAATTGGAGTCCTCATAGAGGTAAGGAAGCTGGTAAGGGACAAATTGGGGAGGCTTCAACAGAGGGGGAGAACACAGGTGGCATGAAAGGGGGGTGGGAAATAACAGAGCTGGGAGGGTTAGTGAGGCTGGTGTGGGAGGGCCTGGGAGAGGTGGGAGCACAGCAGAGCTAACTAACACTGAAGACCCCTGAAGTACGCACGGGAGAATGTACTACTGTTGAAAGAGTCCTAAGACATTTACATTACAAAAGGGTGCAAGCGCAATTACCGTACTGAGGTGGGAACTTCTAGTTTCTTTGGAAAGCCAATTATGTCAAACGATGTTTTGCGGGAGCAGACACAGGAAAGAAAAGGATGTTCGGTTATAGCAAACACATGAAGCAGTGTAAACATGACCCCACAGACAGTGGAAGACAAGCGCTGAGCATTGGCTTGGGTTACCTCACCTCGCTATTCTCTGCTAATGACACACACGTACTGGTTTGCCTTACATAGAGTTACTGATCTTCACTAGTGGTGACGCCATTGAGAGAAACTGGCCGAAGAACTGCTCCTGAGGTTGCTGAGCCTAGCAATTTCTTCAGGATTGAACTACAGCTGATGATTCCTGTGTGGTGTCTGCTTGCCAAGAGGACTGGTCTGCGGCTGCTGAATCGTATCTGCTGTTTGTTACAGGACTGAACTGCTGCCAAAGAAGACCAAGCTTGCCCCCGAAGAACTATTGCTGAACAGGTCCAGGTCCACTTCACCCACATCCTTATAATTTTTCTACTGCCTCTTCTGGGAGGTAGGTAAAAGGAGAGGTTAAACATTTATTAAAAGTTGGTTGCAGTCAGGCAGTGGTGGCGCACGCCTTTAATCCCAGCACTTGGGAGGCAGAGGCAGGCGGACTTCTGAGTTCGAGGCCAGCCTGGTCTACAGAGTGAGTTCCAGGACAGCCAGAGCTACCCAGAGAAACCCTGTCTCTAAAAACCAAAACAAACAAACAAACAAACAAACTTTATGCCTACACTCTATAATAGGGGGGGGCAACGCCTCTCCCAGGCATCACAGGCTATCAAACAAAAGGCACAGTGCCACCTCTCTGTCACCTCTTTCTAAGTTGTCAGTGCAGTCCCATAGACCCTCAAACACTATACTCTATTGCTTATGGTTACTGTTTCAAGTTTACTTTTCTGTTGCTGTAACAAATGCTATGACCAAAAGTAAAGTGAGAGAAGAAATGGTTTACTTCAGATTATACTTCCACATAATGGTCCATCGCGGAGAGAAGTCAGGACATGAACTCAAGTTAGGAACCTGGGAGCAGAGACCATGGAGGAATACTGCTTACTAGCTAGCTCTTTGGTTCATGATCAACTGGCTCAGGGCCACTTGCCTAAGGCTGTACTCCTTCACAGTGGGCTGAGCTCTCCCAGATCTATCATGAGTCAAAACAGATGTGGTTACAGGACAATGTGATCAGGGCAGTTCTTTAATGGAGGTTCCCTCTTCCCAGGTTCCTAGGCTATACAGATAAAGACTAACTAGGACAATTAATTACCTGTCAGAATATGATGCTAAGACTCTACTGCTGAAGACACGGAATACTTGATTCATAGAACACAGAGAAATCAAACTGGTACCGGTTTGGAAGTTCAACCGTATTGCCTAGTAAGTGGCTCTTAGCCCATGTGCAAACAGTGGCATGACTAAATGCACTCTGGAGCTTTAAGAAGATAAAAAAGAGAACCCATGAGGCTAGCGAGATAGATGACTGGGTGGCTAAAAGTATTGACTGCAGCTTCCAGAGGATGTGGGTTCAATTCCCAGTAATTATTGGCAGCTTACAACTACTTGTAACTCTACGGCCAAGTGGATTTGCTACCTCTTCCTGATCTCTGTGGACACTGTACACACATGCTACACAGGCATCCACTCAAGCAGAACAGCCATACACATAAAACTAAAATTACAAAACTTTCTTTTTAAAGGAGAGAGGCTGTGCAGGATGTGGAGGAATCTGGTGGAGGAAGAAATGGGACAGAGACTGAAGTGCCACAAGCTTCTGCGACTCCTTGAAGAGTCCTGATTCACTGACCACAGTCAAGGAAATGGCTCCTGGCATGCTTGTGAGGTAAAACAAAGGACCCTAGGCCAGGGCTTCCCTGCCTTCACAGAAATCTCCACGGAGGATTGGACTCTCTCCTACAGGCGCCTCAACAGGCTCTTGGGCAGGCAAGTCAGATTCTGCTAAACATCTGTTACGCCCCAATTTGCCCTTGCATATATAAACATACACTAGCTGGCTAAAAAGCTATGTATAAGATTATGTAATAAACAATAAAGTTAGATCTGAACTCTTATGTTGGTCTTCGGAGTCTGAATCCTGGGCATCGTTGTGGACTCCATCTCCATTTACCCCCCATTTCTTGTTCCCTGTTCCCACAGAAGCCATGACATTGGAAGAGAAAAGTAAGGGTTGGAGATTAGGAGTTTGAGGGAGGGAATGGGTGTGGTTTTGATCAAAAGATTATTATATGGATATCTGAAATTCCCAAGGCCAGCTCTCTCTCACACAAACACAAACACACACACACACACACCTTTACATATTTGGTAATAAATTTTTAATGACAATAAATAATTTCTTCAAGCTAAATCTTTTTGGTTCCCACATAAAAGCACTTATGCATATAATTATCTTATTAATATTCTTTAAAAGTGGCATAGGGCAGGGTACAATGGCACATGCCTATACTTCCAACTTGCTCCAAGCAGACTCCACGGCCTGCATGGTCTACTGTCTCCGTTAGCTTTCTTTCTTTCTTTCTTTTTTTCCAAGAGACAGGGTTTCTCTGTGTAGCCCTGGCTGTCCTGGAACTCACTCTGTAGACCAGGCTGGTCTCAAACTCAGAAATCCACCTGCCTCTGCCTCCTGAGTGCTGGGATTAAAGGCGTTCGCTACCACTACCCGGCTTCCGTTAGCTTTCGATGGCTGTAATAAAGCACACCAAGACCAAAAGAAATACAGAGAGGAAATAACTTTTTCTGCTTATACTTTCAAGTCATAGTCTATCAACGAAGGAAGTTGGGGTAAAAACATGGAGGCAGGAACTGAACTAGAAGCCATGTAGGAGTGACACTTGGCTCTCATGTGTGATCAAACTCTTTTCCTTCTCTTCTCTTTTCCTTTCTTTTTTCCCCTCCTTCTTCCTCTCTCTCTCTCTCTCTCTCTCTCTCTCTCTCTCTCTCTCTCTTTCTCTCTTTGTTTTTTTGAGACAGGGTTTCTCTGTGCAGCCCTGGATGTCTTGAAACTTACTCTGTAGACTAGGCTGGCCACGAACTTAGAGAGCTCTGCCTGTCTCTGCCTCCAGAGTTCTGACATTAAAGGTACACACTACCTCCAGGCTTTAGCCTGTTTTTGTATAGCACCCTGGACCATCAGCCCGGGGACGGCATTGTACAGGTGACTGGGCCCTCCCATATCTGTCATCAATCAAGAAAATGCACCACAGGCTTGCAGATGGGCTAATCTGATGAGGGCATTTTCTCAGTTGAGATTCCCTCTCCAAAGATGACTGTAGCTCTTGTCAAGTTGACATAAAACCATCAAGAAAAGCTACCTAAGAGCTTCATGCCTCATCTCAGCATCTCCCCCTGGGGGAAAAAAAGCATGTAGAAATGACTCACAAAGAATATTGTATGAGAATCTTTTATAATTACATTATATTTTATTATTTATACATATGTTCATTTTACAGGTTTGCATTGGTATTTTAAAAATTATTCATCTGTAGTTGACACCCCAAGAAGAGTGTCAATTGATTGTTCTATCATTTTTGGTCTTATTCCTTTTGAGGCAGGCTTTCCCTCTGAACTTAGTCCTTTTGTGTTTTTACCTAGGCTGCTTGTCTGCAAGCCTCACTCATCCCTCAGTATTGACCCCCACAGTGCTAGGGTTATAAGCATCTGCGATACCTGGCTGGTACCTGGATGTTGGCATCTGATTTCAGGTCTTCATCAAGCCACCTCTGCAGCTTTGTGGATCAAGGTTTTATGGGCCCCAAACTTACATGTTATACTCAGGTTCAACATTGTGGTATGAACCTGCAGTCTTAGCTACATGTAGTAGGAATATCACTTGAACCTAGGAGCTCTAGGCCAGTGTTGTCAACATAGTGAATGTCTGTTTCAACAAACAAAAATGAAAACAATTTGTATGTCTTTTATTTTTTTATTTTTTTTTGAGACAGGGTTTCTCTGTATAACCCTGGCTGTCCTGGAACTCACTCTGTAGACCAGGCTGGCCTCGAACTCAGAAATCCACCTGCCTCTGCCTCCCGAGTGCTGGGATTAAAGGCATGTGCCATCACTGCCCTGCTATATGTCTTATTCTTAATATGGAATCAAAATTACAGATATTTAGTTCCAAGGTCTTGGAAAGTACTGGGTCTTGAAGTTTCTTTTATGGGAGCTGCCTCTGTGGCTCAGGTCTTAAGTCTTTATGTTGAAAGGCTTGGTCCCCAGTTGATGATACTGTGGGGAGGTGGGAACTTTTGCATGCGGGACCTAGTTGGAGGAAGTTAGCTCACTGGGTGTGTATCAGTGGAGGGTATATTAGAACCTCAGTCTCTCAATTTTTGCTTCCCAGATTCCATGAGGTAATTTGCTCTATGTGCTCCCTGCCATGACTCCTTGCCACCCACCCAAAGTAAAGGGCTGGGTGACTATGGACAGGAACGTACGGCACCATGAGCAAAAACTCTTCTAAGTTATCTGCCTCAGACATTTCCTCATAGCAACAGAAAAGGAACACCAATTATTCCCAGCCTTCTTTATGATAGAAATGTATGTAATCAGGACTCTAGTATGTGTTACACCTTATCAAACTTTCCTTGTGTACTTAGTGCTTGGGACTACAGTCAACTAAGTCAACTCAAGTTCCTGACACAAAACAAATGCTATTATCGAAATAATTTTATTATTTACAAGGATGATTTTAGCAAGTAATTTATTTCCCCAACTCTTTTCTTTTTGATGTAGGTACCCTTTTCATAGTTATTGTGAGGGCCAACCGATAAAATACCTGCATGTGTGTCATTACCTGGGAAGTATTATCCACACGCCTGGCATTGCTACTGACGGTTAATTTGATCCTGTTACTTTTACGATGTTTAGGAAAGAAATTGGCAAAGGTGAATCACTAAAGATTTTATTAGAGGTGGGAGGAAGCAAATGATTAGAGGAACACTGGGGTGGGGGTGGGGTGTGCAGATGCTGGAGGCAGTGGGCTGCCACTCTGACAGTTTGACATGCAATGCTCAGAAAAGATGCAATAAGTAGAAGAGATTTTGGTCTAATTGTACAAAAGACCCGGGGGAGACTCTTTCTTCGTGTGTGTGTGTAAAACTTTCCACGATTTGACCCGATATATATATATATCCCTTATCCCCGTTATACTTTGCAACCAAGGTTCTCAATCATCCATGTGGAGAAATCCTGACTCTTAAGCATCAAAGCTCCTCTCCTCCATGGGGTTTACCCAATCTCTCCTGCTTCTCCCACAGGAAGAATAAATGGATTCTTTTCAAGCCTTTCCTATGAAAGCACTTCTTTCACAGCAGACTGAGGGGGGGACCCAGCTTTCCTTATTCGGTTTCCTGGACCTGCTCTACCGTCTACCACGAAATAGGCACCCAGTGAAGGTTTGGTCAGTGAAAGCTCTCCGAAGAAAGAACTTTTAGAAGTTGAGAGGGCATTTAAGGCCAGGATTCTCAGAAAGAACGCCTCGCACTCGTGCACTGGCTGTCATTATCTTCAGGGTCGCTCAGAGGGCGAAACGCACCCCTGTGGGGGGGGCACTGAGCCCGAGAGCAGCGCGAACCCCTCGGGAAGGCCCCCCTCCCACGCCAGCCGGCGCCCGGGGCGTGGCCTTGGCAGTGGGGGCGTGGCCTGCCTGCGGGGGTTTCCGCGCCCGGGGCGTGCCGGGCGGGGGATGAGGGGCGGGGCTTCCGCCAGGAGGGGGCGGGGCTTGCGCATTGAGTTCTCTGACGGCCCCAGCCAGGGAATTTCAATTTGAAACCCGGCGGAGGGTGGAGGCGGCTGTCGCGGAGGACCGGCGTCCGAGGCGGGAGCGGGGCGCGTTCCCGGGACGAGCAAGCTCGAGAGGGGCGGTGTCCGGGTAAGGAGGCGAGGGGGCCTCGGGGTGGCGGGCGGCGTCCGGACACGCTGCAGGGCGGGAAGCCGACCCCGGCAGGAAGCCCGGACAGCCATCCCGGGCGGGGGAGGGGGCGGCTGCGGGCCCTTCTCGCTCCTTCCCCGCCGTGGACCGCGGCGCAGTCCCCGAGCTCACGCGCCCGGGCTCTGCCAAGGCGTGTGGCTCCATCCCGGGTGTGGGGGGCTCGCCGCACTCTCTCTTACCGGGGTCGCCGGACGCGGCCCCGCGGCGCGCGTGGGCTCTGCGGGAGTCGCGGAGGAGGGCGCCGCGCCAGCCAGCCAGCCCCACGCGCGCTGCGGATCGGGCCCACGCGGGCGACCCTCCGCCCCCGCCGCCGGCTGTGCGGTCTCGAGCTGCGGGCACACTCGCAAGTTTTATGCGGCGAGCCTTCCAGCCCGGACACCAGGCCATCCGACCTGATGGCTTCCTTTTCTCGGGCGCTGGCAGCTGAGGGGTGGGAGCAGTTTAAGTGAGCTGCAGGGCAGGGTCTACGAGGAGGAAATAACGGAGTCGTTGGCGTTGAGGTTGGCATCCCGGGATCCCCCATCCTCAACCCCAGACGTCTGCGGTGGATGTTAGTCATTAAGTGTCCCCAGATGCCAGCCTCAGGCAGGGCCAAGTTTTATTTATTTATTTGGGGGTGAAGTTAGAAGAGCGCCCCCTTCCACCAGTGTGTTTTTCTGGGGAGTGGTCTCCGTGGAGCCTTTCTTACAAAATGAGGAAGCCCTTCCTTAAATCTGTCACCTGAACAGCTGTCCCTGATTTTTAAGGTCCCTGGGTGAGTGGTAGGCAAGGTGGCACCTAGGGAGTTGTACACGTTTCCTCCTTTGGGACTCAAGGTTCTCTCCGTTTCTTGAACTTTGTTGCGTGTGAAATGTGGGATGTGCAGGGCAGTATGTTCTTGTTTCTGTGATTAGCTAAAAAACAAAACAAAAGCGGTCTCAGTTTTCTCCACTCATTTTTCTACAATTCTTCCTGTCTGTCCATCTTTCTTTCTTACTTTTTTGTGTGTGTGTGTGGGAGTACATTATCTCTGTATTCTTTATTGCCGTATATTGCTGCATTGACAACATTTTAGTCCACCCTGTCAGGCATTCTCGTGGATTTGAGGGAAACTTGACTAGTTTCCTGGCTGTGGGAGATGGGGTTTAGAATCCTCAGTATTTGCACAGATTTTCCTGTGCTTTTCGGTTTGTTTGCAGGCTCCTGCTATGAGAAATCTCTGGTTTTCTGTTGCAGCCACTGGTGGGCTGCCTTGCAGTGTTATCCTGGATCTTGGTGAGAGACAGCAGCTTTCTCAGGAGGCTGCTAGTTTGACATAACTTTTACAGAGGGGAGGCTATGTCACCTGTTGGGGCTAGGGTGGTCATTTCTATAATTTGGCTTGAGAGCCTCAAGCCTCAGAGGTTTTTGTAGCCTTTGGAGCACTGGAGGAGTAGTAATGGTTTGGAGCAATGGTGTGAAGTTTGCCTCATTCAATCCTTTCTGTCTTCACATCTGGGGCAGAATTCCCACTGAAGTCAGCAGCGGTCTTGTTTGCAAACTGCCTGTTGAGAACAAGAGGCTGCTCATTAATAAGAGAGGACAGTTTCTCTCCTTTAAAAAACAATCCCCTTTAAGAAAGACTTAGTCTCAACAGTTCTTAGTCATTTACCTCTAGTAGAAGTAGGGCACTGTGTGCAAGAAAAAAAAAAGTGTGGCCGGATTGAGCTATCAACCCTCTTGAAGGGGGCTGTTAAAAGGAACCAGAAGCAATGCCCTTATTTAACAGCACACAGTAGGTTTTCAGTGACTGGTATCCTATGTAAGAAATGTAAACTGCTGTGGGATGGTTTACGATAACTGATTATGGATCAGTTAAAAAATATGAATTTTTAGGTCCAATTAGAAGTCCATTTGGAACATTCTGGGAGGAATCTGAATGGATGCCCACTACCCACCCCAAAATAACTGCATAAGGAACCTCAGAATTTTGCTATACCTGGAGGTGTGGCTTTAGGACATTTTGTTTGTGTACATTTCATGATATGTGTGAGTCTGGATGAGAGGGACCCATCTTTAGATTTGTGGGGACTCAGAGCCTTCTGGCTCAGTTGACCTGGCTGGTAAGCCTGGCGTCTTCTGCTTTTTAATGTAATGTTCTTGTGGTTTAGTCCTTCCAAATTACCAGTTCTAAAGAACTGAGTTTAGAAAACCTAACCAGTGACCAGAATGTAAAAAATAGATATTTAAAAAATCAGAACCATATCCACGTGGGCCACCCAACCATATACTTTCAGCTAAAAATAGTTATGATGAGAAAACAGTCCTCAACTGAAATATTTATTGGTAAATTTTCTCTGTAACTAGCAGTTCTGAGTAGTTATGCTTAACATTTAGTTCTGATCTGAATCATCACCCAATAATGCTGTGGCTAGTGACCTGCAGAAGCTGTATCTTTGCCATATTATTTAGGAATGTGGGGCTCATATCTTACGTAGTGGGAGGTTTGATTTTTGTTTCTGTTTCTACAGTAAAGCATGGGCCTTTTCTTTCCTTGAACTGAGATAGCTGTGGGTAGACATTCTTGAAAAATATGAATTGCTAGTTGTGTGTGTGTGTTTTTTAAGTAGGGCAGCAGAAGTTTCTAGAGATCAGTCCCACCAACTGGCATGTTGCTTTTTCTGAAGTTTTGGAGGAGACAAAGGAAATGTGCCTGTGCCTTCCACCCCACCTTTATTTAGAAACATTTGCTTGGTTTTTTGTTTTCTTTCAAGATTAGAGTTGCTGTACCTAACCACTGGGTACTCTGACAGATTTAAAAGCCTCAAGTAAATGTTTATTCTGGCTTCCATAGTCAACAAATACCAGCCAAACCCTAATTTACTGCTCTTTTATAGAATCTTGGCCTCTCAGGGCTGAACTTTAAGAGTCAGCAAATCTACTCTTAGCTCTGTTCCTTTCCCCCTTCCTGCACACACATTTCTAGCTTCTTTGGAAGACCTGAATAAATCGGGGGGTTGTATATGATTCCTTCACAGACTGTAGACAGAGCATCCTTTGGGAGTACCATGTTTTAGCATGAGCCAGTAACTTGATATTCGTAAGATTTCTAAAATCTGAGATTGAATGACGGCTATGTGTCATTAACTATAGGACATGGCCACCACAGCACCTATTAGTGTAGTTGTTTAGAAGTCACAAGCAAGCCAGAAAAGAAATAAGAAAACTATGTCTAATACAGCTTGAAAAAACTGACAGCTGTAACTGTTTGAGGGTAGTTTTTCTCTACAGTACATGTGTTTTGTGTGAGATAGAAGGGAATACACGCACCACATATTTTACATATATCTGATAGATGGTGAATCGGTAGTAGAAAATTAATTCACTGAACCTTTTTTGCATATTTTAAAGGTTTGTTTCTATGTGTGTATGATGCCTGCATGTATGTATGTGTACCATGTGGGTGTCTGATGTCCACACAGACCAAAAGAGGGTGTTGGGTCTGTTGGAACTGGAGCTACAGGCAGATGTAAGCCCTGTGGGTGATGGAAATCAAACCTGGATTTTCTGCAAGAGCAGCAAGTGCTCTTAACTGCTGAGCAATCTTTCCAACCTTCTTGAGTATATTTTTAATGCCTTTAACCCCAGCACTTGGGAGGCAGAGGCCAGCAGATTTCTGTGAGTTCAAGGTCAGCTTGGTCTATGTTGTGAATTCTAGGACAGCCAGGGCTATGTGGAAAGGCCCTGTCTCAAAACAAAGTAAACAATAAAACAGCAACAACAACCACAAAATAAAAAATACCCCAACCAGTCAACTAAACAAAATTCCAAAATACCAAGACAACAACAAAGCCCAGAGTCTCAAACAGTTTAGAATGGTGTTGATCTTACTATGTGGCTAAGATTGGCTTTGAACTTCTGGTCCTCTCGTCTCCATTTGCTAGGATTCCAGTTGTATTCCTTGAAAACTTGAGTCAACTTTATAGAGGTTGGTTATAGCTCATGTAGAAACATCATGTAAATAATGAAGAGGACTTGCTTTATAAAAACCGCTGGACATAGTTCCCTCTTGTTCTTATGACTGGGTTTGGGAATCGGCGTAGGGATTTAGATGGGTGTTTCTCATGTGTAGGATGGTAAATCATCTAAAACCATTTCCCTGGTTTGAGGAATAGCATTTGTTATAACTAGAATTTTTATAAAAACTGAGATGTTTTCTGAATTTTCTTTTTATAATGTCACCTCAGATCCCAAGTCAGGTCTTTATAGACTCTCAGTGTCTTCATACTCTTCTGGGTTTTCTCCCTCAGATGGGCCTTGAGTTATTTCAGACGCTCAGTGATGTTAAGTATCAGTTTAGATAACTGATTCCCCCCACCCCCTCATTTTAGCATGTTTTTCATTTAGCACCCTCTAAGGTGGCCTAAAAAATGGCATGTAGGTTCATTTACCACCCAGGTATGTTTTTCGAACCCTAACTTCCAGGTCTTGGGATGAGCTTTGGAGCTGACCCCATCAGGGCTCTACAGCAGTGCCTAGTTCACTCATTGTCTTAGAGTCACCATCCTCAACAGTGTGTCTCCATCTCAGTAGTTTGAAGGTATTCAGATGTGATTTATATTTGCTTTGTTTTTTCCCTCATCATCCAAAGAGGCTACTTTCTAAGAATACATACAAACGCACACACTCACAACCTCCACTCTGGTGAGACTTGGTCAGAAGTGCTTAGATAATTTAATTTACACTGTTGACCGGAGGATTGAGCGCTTAGTGAGAAGGTTTGCTTGGAGTATGCCTCAGGCTGTGGTAAGAAGTGTACTTATGTTTGTGTTTGAGTGAGTTTGAGTGAGCGCAGGGAAGGGGTTGAGAGGTAAGGGGAACACAGAGAAAGACAAAATAGGAATATGGGATTATCTGGGGGATCAGAAGAGGTTGCAAATTGCTGATCTAATTTAGCACTTATTTTTAAGTAATAATTACTGTTGTATGAGACAAGCTTTTGTGTAGACAAGGCTGACCTTGAACGTGGTCTGTGGCTGAGGAGGACCTTGAGCATCCCTTTATGTGATGCTGGGGACTGACCTTGGGCACACACTGTATAGTTGAACTGCATCCAGGACCTAGTTCTTAAATGTTGGCGATTAGGAAGTCAGAGTCTTCAGAGCGGCTGCTCTCCTAACTCTCTTTTTGTTGTACGGTTGTACTTTGTCACTGTTGTTTTCTCCTCCCCTGCCCAGCTGTACTTATTTCCTGTCCATTGGATTCATCAGTTGATTTCCCTGTGCTGTTGTCAAGGTGAAACTGAGTTCTGATACTCAGTTTTAGCCACTTGTATTGTCACCCATGAGCTTAGTGACTGCTTTTGTGTCCTCAGAAGAACCTTGTTTCCTTGGAAAGAACTGTGGTTAGAGAAGGCCACTAACATGTCCATGCTGGTGGTGTTGGCTAGGCTGTCACTCTGCCAGGGACTTTGGGCAAAATATTTTACAAAGCCATTTCTCTAATGGTGTGTGTGTGTGTGTGTGTGTGTGTGTGTGTCTGAAAATCATACCTATTTCATAGAGTGATAGGAGAACTACAGGAGCCAGTGTTTATAAAATGCTTCACGTAGTGCCTGGCATCTGTGAGGGTTGTTTATTCGGTTATGAATAGAGCTAGTGTGTTGCTTGTGGTAAGCACATTTTCTGCAGTCGTCAGGAACCAGTTATCTGTGTGGAAGCAGAGTCTGATATGGGGTTGGGATTTTTTTATGCTTCGAATGCCTTTTAAAAACTATTTTTAGTACAGTATCTTTAGAATTTTTAAACTTTTACAAAACTATTAACTTAATCTTGCCCCTCCCCCTTTTAAAAATAATGCACAAAGTACCATGTATGTAGTGAAGCTCTTGGGATCTGGTTTCAACAATACGGGAAGCATGCAGTCTTTCTGTGGTGTTGCTAGAGGTAACGGAGCCTAAGTGTGAAGTGTGCACATTCTGTCTCATACTTCTTTTCTCTGAAGTTGGAGTGAGGTTGTTGAAATAATGCTTCATAGTAAGTGGTTGTTTTACTGCTTGTTTAAGCTCTGGCAAGTGAGACACTAAAGCTAAGCTTTATAGATCTTATAGACCTTGTATTGTGTGAAATAAACCTGCAGACAGACATATATTCCCCCAGTGTAGGGTTTGATCTAATATGAACACTTTTATTTGGGGCGGGAAACTTGGAAGACAGAGGTAATGGTGGTTCCATTCGCCTCGACTGGAGGGCTCATCAGCCAGACAGCTTGCGTTATTTTTTATGATAACTCTTTTGTCTCAGTTTCCCCATTTCCTTTTCATGTTATCTCTAGAGGAGTGGTTCTCAACCTACCTTCCTAATGCTGTGACCGCCTGAATACAGTTCCTCATGTAGTGACCCCAACCATAAAATTATTTTGTTGCTACTTCATAACTGTAATTTTGCTACTGCTATGAATCGTAATATAAATATCTAATGTGCAGGCTCTGGGGGTCTTCACCCACAGGCTAGGAAACTCTTGTCTAACCAGCTTCATTTGCATCCCGTGAACCAACCAACCACTGGATTTATTCTCCGTTTATTTTTATTTATTTATTTTAAAGATTTATTTATTTATTTTATGTGAGTACACTGTTGCTGCCTTCAGACACACCAGAAGAGGGCATCTGATCCCATTACAGATGGTCGTGAGCCACCATGTGGTTGCTGGGGATTGAACTCGGGACCTCTGGAAGAGCAGTCAGTGCTCTTAACCACTGAGCCATCTCTCTAGCTCCTATCCTCTGTTTATTAAACAGTGGTTGAAGGTGACAACAGGTGAGGCTATGTGACCTTACAGTGAGTGTTGCTTACAGTAGGGCTTTCCTTCCTATTGGGCCCCTCTCCCTTTGTGAAGGTTACTTTTGGGTCACCATCTGGGTCATGGTTGATCATCGTCCCCTCTGCAGTAAACCCTCAGTAATGACGTATGGAATTGTTCCCTTTCTGGTTTGGTTCTCGACTTCCTCATTTACTGTAAAACAATTTGCTTCATTCTCTGAAGCTTGGTTTTAGACTTCCATAGCCCACACTGTGCCTGATTTCTGTTAACTTGGCTTTTTAAAGTGATGTTTTTCATTTCATCCTTTCTGTTTCCTTTTGCACCAGCCTATCAGTTTAGACTGTAAAGCAGTCTGTAAAACAGTTTTCCATGTGGTCTTAGGACAAAAGAAAGGAAGTGAGGCTTGTACAGCAAGCAGTGCTGATTTACTTTCAAATGCTGAGAAAGAACTTACCAAGGCTAGAGAAGATAGTATGTATACCGTGTAGACATGCTCACAAAACAAGTCTGACCACCTCTTGTATCTCTGGACACAGTGAGCTAATTATTTGGTTATTTGGTCATTTTGATCATTACCAGATGTCATAGTCAAAGACTGGAGCAACCAACCCTCACATTTTGAGGTAGGAGCTTGATATGAGGTTAAGTCCTATTTTCTGTATCTTCTACATTTTCAAAAACAACTTTCTTTGTGATGAGGTCTCATGCATCCCAGGCTCACCATGTGGACTAAGATGAACCTGAGCCTCTGTTCTCCTGCTTCCACCTTTCAAGTGTTCAAGAGCCACCAGCCCTGATTGACCTGGTGCTGAGGTCAAACCTAGGGCCTCGTGAGCTCTACCTACTGAGCTTCAGTTCCAGCCCTTGAAAAAACAAAAGTGTTGCTTTAATTGTGATTTTCATTTCATTTTCAGTTTTAGATGACAATACACTTTTATAATGTTAATTGCAATACCATCATTACACTGAATGTTTCTTAAAGCTACCAAGTTGTCTGTCAGCATTAAAGTCTTGATTCCTAATTTTTTCTTTTTTAAATTGGTTTGTATTTAAGTGCATGTTTATGTGTGCGCCTGCATGCTAGTATGTGCACGGTGCTTGTGGGTATCTTTGGAGGCCAGAAGACATTGTAAGAATCCCCTGGAGCTGGAGTTACAGGTGATTGTGGACTGCCTAATATATAGTCTCTGTGATCCAAACTGAGGTGCTGTGTAAGAGCAGTAAGTTCTTCTAACTGCTGAGCCATCTCTTCAGCCCCATGGTCTTTGATGTTCTTAAGTGCCAATTTTTTAAGTAGGAGGTTTTGAGCCAGGTGCTTACTGTGTAACCCACATAGGCTTCAAATTCCTTTTGTAGTTCTGTCTGGTCTCACATTCTTTTATGTATTCCAAGATGGCCTTGAACTTGAGATTTTCCCACTTCCCCAGTCAACTTTGAGATTGTACGTATATACCTACCATACCCACTAGTTAAGTGCCAATTTAATCAATGTCATGTTAAAAACATTTTATGTGTATGTATGTTTTACCTGCATGTCTGTCTGCACCTCGTGTGTCCCTGGTCCTTGTGGAAGCTGGAAGAGGGTGTCGGCTTCCCTGGAACTGGAGTTCCAGGCAGTAGTGACCCACTGTGGGTTCTGGGGATGGAACCCGGGTTTTCTGCTTGAGTAGCAAGTGCTCTTAACCATTGATCTTTCTAGTCTTTCAAGTGTCAATTTTTGAAAAACATTTTCTTTGTATGAAGATGCAGTTAAGATTTGTATATACAATTAGTCTTTATGGCCCTTAAGACTTAGTTATCTCTTTATTTCTTATTTTTCCTTTGTGTGTTTTAATGGAGAAACATAATTGATTGCCTTGTGTGCTAAGTACAGTGTGAATTTTGCTCTTTTCATCCCTGTGGTGTAGTGAACCTTTTTCTGTATTCTGTATTCTTTTTGATCTGTAACTAGCTCTAGAAAAATGACCCAGTTCCCCCCCTCTTTCCTATTTCTGTGAGATTATTCCGTAGGTGTAGGCTTTTATTCAATCCCTTTATTCAATTTTTGTTCTACCTTTATTTATTTTGTGTGTGTATGTAGGCTTGCACGTACCGTGGAGCACTGTCGAGGTTAGAGGACTCCTCATAGGAGTTAAGTCTTGTGGGTGTTAGGGTTGAACCCAGACCCTCAGGCTTGGTTGCAAGCGCCTTTACCACTGAGCCATATTCCTGGTCTGTGGCCCTCAAGCCCTTGATGCTGTCATAGCACAGATGGCTTCATTTGTTTATACATGTTAGTATGGTATGCAGTTGATGAAGGTCAGGGTTGACTTACTCATGGCACCCAGTGGACGTATTGGCTAAATGTTAGTTTTGTCCACTGGGGCCAGTAGTTACATAAGTTACTTGATGCTGTGCCTAAGAACTGGACTTCTTTTGGAGGTTGTTGGCATCTTTAGCATCTGGCTTTTGTAGGAGATAGGCTTGCTTTCCTGGCTGACTTTGGGCCCCCTCATTTCTTCTTAAAGCACTGAGTAACAAGAATCCCATGACTGAAGAGCACCGCTTTGGGTTGTATGATTCTTACTTATATTGTGTTTGAAGCAGGACCGCATGTTCTGCAAGTGCCCCACAGAGCTAACGTCCTACTCAAGTGGAGAAGGACTTCTTGCCTTTCATGCACTGCTCCTCATCTGCTCTTCCAACATTACTAAAATGTGCCAGGGAATAAGCATACAAATAAAGTGTGGCTTCCTCCCCTTCCCAGCCAGCTTTTTCCTTCATGTGGTTTTACACTTTTGCTATTTGATTTATAGTGGAAATGACACTCCCTAGAGTACCTTGGCATGATTTAGAACCTCAGGCATGCTGTAGGGATCCAAGGGAAGCAGAGGGCAGGCCAGTGCCCAAACTCTGACAACTGTCAGCTCCCCAGTGGCTGCTATTTTCAATATTTCTGATTTTTTTTTTGTTTTTTTTTTTTTTTGGTGTGTTTGGTCTCTAAGAAACATAACTATCTTGTTTCTTGACTTGAAAATGATGAAATACTTTTCTTTTTTATTATTTGTTAAAGTCTTTTGTATTTTCTAAGGGAACAGGACATGCTGGGAGTCAAGAACTTGGTTCCACAGACATTTAGCAGGCACTGTTTGGTTTCCTCCGCTCATGTGGAGGTTTTCTTTGTGAATCAAGAGTTGTTTTAGTTGATGTTTCATTGCAGGAACACTCGAGAAGCCTATGAATCTTGCTGATGTCTGTCAGCTCCAGTTTCTTGTACATATGAATGATATAGCTACTTTACAATTTGATTAGAGCTTGTTTTAATCTCTTCTCATCAGACTCACTCTTCTTTCCCATTCTTTAACTTAGAAAGATGAGTTATGTTAAACACTTTGATTATGCCTGTAAAAATACTTTAAACAGTCTTTTATGTTTTATCCTGAAGATGATTTTGCTTTTGTCTCATCTCGCTGGTGTTCTTGGTATCAGCCATTAATTCAGCTGTGTTGGAAGCTATAAAACTCCTCCAGTTGGGCTCAAACATAAAACAGGTTCTCAGTTACATTTTACCTGTGAGTGTGTGTGTGTGTGTGTGTGTGTGTACACGCATGTGAGTATGCACGAGTGTGCAGGTCTACATATATGCATGTGGAAGCAGAGGTCAGCCTTAGATGTTCTCAGGAGTTGTTGTCCACTTTGTGGACAGGTTCTCTTTGTCCTGAGCTTGCACATTAGACCGACCAGGGAGCTGCAGGGATCCACCTGTGCCCCTGTGCTGGGACAGGAAATAGGTGTGGGTGCCTGGGGATTGAGCATAGATACTCTCTCAGGCTTGGATAGCAAGTTCTGGACTGATTATCTCCTCACTGCCCCTCCTCTATCCTTCCTGGGCCCTCTGACATCCTGGGCTTTATTTCTGGAACCTCTCTATAGATAACTGTACTTTGGGAATTTCTAACCATCTTTTTTTCTTGGGTTCTGTGTATCCTGTACACTGTATTTGTTTCTTGATTTAACTGATTTCACATGAACTCAGCTAGCAATTGTTCAAGAAATTGTAAGTGGGAGATCAGTTTCTTCAGATGCAGGTATGTCTTAAGATAGGCTGCCATCTTCAGTTGATGGCTTGTATCAGATTCTGAGTTTGTGATTAGTTTCCCTCAAAGCTTAAGGACGTATTTTGTACCCCAAGTCTGCATTTAGCTCTTTGTCAAGCTGCAGGTCCCAGAGGGAGCTGGAACCTGCAGGCCTGTGCTAGGGATTTCAGCCCTCAGTTCCTTTTAGGTCTGCCAAAGCATGGAGCCAGGCTGCAACTTTGCTCCTAAGTAAGGTGTTTTCTTTCCATTCCTACAGAATCCTCTGCATATCTCTTTTTCTCTGCCCTCTCACCCCTCCCCCATTTATTTTGGTTTTGAGAGCAATTCTTAGCCCAGGCTGGCCTTGAACTCTGTAGCTCTGCCTCAGGCTCCTGAGAGTAAAGATGTGTGCTGCCCCACCCTAGCTTCCTCTCTTGTTTGCAGTATTTGTTTTACTTTCTCCCTGTTAGCTTGCTAAGGAAAGAGTAGAAATTAACCTATGTTCAGTTGTCTGGATTTAGGGCTTTGTGTTGATTAAAAATAAAATTCAGAGGATTATTATGGTATGCAATGTGTACTTACTGCAGCAATAACAAACATTTCTTTTTCTGTTCCATTTGCTGACTTAAGTTATGTGTAAAAGTACATAGAAAAATCAGATTAACGAGTCAGTATTTACAGTGCGTGACTGATGATTGGACAGAACAGCATTGTTGTATGCCGCAGACACACTTCCTGTGGTTGTTCCAGGATTAGTTTAGTATAAGCTTAAAAATGAGCTATCTTAGGTAAATCTAACAAAACATAGTGGCAACAGGTTTGGTGAATATGTACCTTTCAGAAAAGGAGTCTTATTTTAGAATAGTAAATTCTTCATTTGCCTATATAAATTTGAATATTATTTGGGGATTAGAACAACCGTACTGTCAAGTGAAAAAAAATCTTCATTGCTTGATAAGGTGTAAGGAGTTTTATAAAATGTAAATATGGATGTTAAGGGGTTTTGTCAGTGGATTTGGGGGTGTTGAGACACGAAAGTGATTGTGGAAAGCTATCTAGGAATAGCTAATGGCTGCCAGTGTGTGGTTTATGTTAACTTGCCCAGTGGGTTCCAGAAATTTATAAATTCAAACACTATATTTTTCTATGAGAAGATAGTGTAGGTTCTAAATAGTACAGTTTCTCCCCGAAATGTAGTAATGACTGAGGTGTAGTAATGACTCTTTTTAACCCTTTGACTGGCTGTATATGCAGATGTACAATTGTTTCCAACTCCTTATTTCTATTACTTAGCTTAACTTGTAAGCAGATACACATTTTAAAGTGACCTAGAGACAGGCATTAAGTAGTTAATACAGGATTTGGAAAAATTAAACATGGGGTGCACAAATTTGTACCTATTATTACTGAGCTAAAAAGACAGGGTATGGAGATGCATGACTCTAATTTGAGATGATGCAGAATTCAAGGCCATTTTTTGCTTCATAGTGTGTGCTAAGTTAGCTTTGGTTACAGGAGTTCCTGTTTCAAATCAAAACAAAACCTGGAACTGGAGAGATGGCTTAGAGGTAAAGAGCACTGACTGCTTTCCAGAGGACCTGGGTTCAATTCCCAGATGCCCAGATGGCAGCTTACAAATGTCTGAAACTCCAGTTTTAGAGGATCTGACACTCTCATTCAGACATACACATGGGCAAAATGTCAACACACATGAATTAAAAAAAAAAAAAAATCCAAAAAAACCAAACCCTTCAAAAAGTCGTATTGGGTAGGTTCCAAGGAAGGTTTCTTCGGCCATGCCTTTTATACAGCCCTTTTTTCTCTTGGTAACAGTATAAAGCTGTGCACTGACTGACAGGCTTCTCTTTCCTGTCTCCTCTTCCACAGGTTCTCCCTGGCAGCTCAGATTTTAAAGTGAATTTTTTTTCCCAACAGAAATCTCTAGAACATTCTACTTTTAAGATTTTTTTTTTCTTTTTTAAAGTTTTGTTTAGTAGCTCTGACAGGTAAGAAAAGCAAGCCAGGAAGAGGTTAAATGGAAGCCGCTCAGCTGGGTACCCCGACTGGCCAGGCTCCTGTGTTCAGTGGTTCCTTCTCCAGTCTCCTCCTTTGCTGCTAATAAAGTAGCTAATTGGGGTGTTCTCGCAGACCCAGGAAGCCTGCCAAGTTTTGTAGCTAAAGGGATGTCCTGTAGCTTTTATATATTTGCATCATGAGTCCTGAAGGTAGACAGACCGAGGTCTTCCAAAAATAGCTCAATAAATGTGTCAAGGTTTGAAATACTACTGAAAAAACAAGGAAGTCTGGTACCGTGGGGGTTTGGGGAATGATGCCAACCACTTTCAGAAGTGTTTGCAAAGCAAATGTGCCCCTGGTGGTATCTAGACAGTGTGCACAGTCAGCGGGGCTTTGGGAGACTGTATTTGTTATGATAATCCTCTGTGTCTTCCTGGTACTCTCTGCTTAATTGCGCTGCAGTAGAAAGTAAGCAGCTAACTGAACGTTTTCCTGGAGACATTTCCTTTAGTTCACTCCTAAATGAAGAAGAGAAAAACTTTCTCCCTCCATAAAATAAATAAAAATTATATGTAGCAAAACTTAGAGTGTCAAGAAATGATTTGAGCCTGTCCAAAAAAGAAATCAAGATTTTCTTCTACACTTGTAGCCAGAACTGTCTTTGGATCATGGCCATTAAAATTAATTATCAGTAAAGCTCATGGCTTAATTTTCCTAATGCCAAGCATGTCTGTTTTAAATTAGGTGCATATGGGAATGTGAAAACACTGGTTTCTCTCTCAGGGCCCCCACCTTAACACTGGAAGCAGGATGGGGTCTGTGGAGGGCATTTCCTAACTTCTGCAGCCCTGAAAAGTGGTGCAGGTGTGGTGCACGTGTGGTGGCTGCCTGCAGGATGCCAGTTCACTTTCATCTTGGTGCTGTGAGCTTACGTTAAAAGTCTGTGGAGTGGATTCTAGACCATTCTGTAGCTTGGGGCCTGTGTGTCAGTTGCTCTATGAAACATTCAGGACAGCAGTGGAAGACGGGTTGTTTTTAAGGACTTTTCTTTGTATATGTGTATATAACTCATGGAAGCCATTGTGTGTGTGTGTGTGTGTATCTGCTGCCCTTTTTTTATTTTGGAAGTAGTTCCTACCATACCATTATCAATTACAGAAAACAGAAGTCTTTCTACTGAGACAGACCCTCATGTCATGTAGGCTGGGCTGAAGCTGAGGCCGGCTTTGAACCCCTTGTTCTGTTCTGCCTTCTGTTCTCTGGTGCTGGACTTTAAGACCTGAACCAACATGGCCTCCTCTTCTTCCCTGAGTACTTTGTGTGCAGAGTTTACAGGATGTTCATTGGTAAAACAGTAATAAAGAGCCACGTGCCCATGCGGCTTCAGCATGTAGCAGTGCTGTGCTGGAAAGCTCTTCATGTGTATTTCTTCTCCTTGATGCTCACCGCTACCTGTCCATAATATTTTGAAGCAAATCCTAAACAGTATATAATTTCCTGTGTGAATGATGTGGGACCCTATTGTGTACTACATGGTGTCTGAGATTCATGTTTACAACTGATTGTTTTTTGAGTAAGTCATTCATTTATAACATACTTAATTGTCATGTGTTTGAAATAAATATCTGAGTATTGTTTCTGTCACTGAAAGCAGATTTGTGTGAGTATAGCATTGTGTATGCTTTAGCCAGTACTAGCAATGATACAGATTACAGTACAGATGTAAACTGTGACAGAAAAATTCTGAATGATCACTAAGTCAGAGCAGAAAGAGACCTAACCGTAGTGTATTTTTATCCTTGAGACAGGGTCTCAGTGTAGCTCTGGCTGGCCTGGAAGTGACCCTGTAGATCTGGCTAGCCTTGAACTCAGAGAGATCCTCTTGCTTCTGCCAATATACCTGGCCCTTAGTGTAGTTTTTACTATATATATATTTTTAAAAGGTTTATTTTATTTTATATATGTGAGTATGCTGTTGTTCTCCTCAGACACACCAGAGGAGGGCATCGGATCCCATTACAGATGGTTGTGAGCCACCATGTGGTTGCTGGGAATTGAACTCAGGACCTCTAGAGCCAGTGCTCTTAACCGCTGAGCCATCTCTCCAGCCCCCGTTAGTGTATTTTTAAGGTAATATTTATGTATATGCATATTTTTCCTGTCTCCAACTTGAGTTTATTTTAGATTTTTTTTTCTTCCTTTTTTCCCTTTTGTTCTTTGGTGTTCTGTGTTTTTTGTGAGAACTAAAACAAATGAGATATTTTTCTTTCTGTTGGCTAAGTTGTTATGCTTATGTTTGACCCGCAGCATGGGGAGCAGTGTGTGACTTAGAACACTGACCATGCTCTGGGCTTAGAAACAGGCAGCCCCTGGCACCAAAGCCACAGCAGAGTCTCTGATACTGCAGTGCTTTCCTTAAATAATGAGTGGGATTTTATATTGGAAATAGTTTACACTTTAAGTTACACATAATTACAATCTCTCAATAAAGGCGTCAGATTATAAAGAGTTGATAATAGGTGGTGTTCTTGATACTTCCTATGTGCCTGGCTTGAACTTTGACTTAGGTTTCCTGTCGAGTCTTGATAGTAGCTCAATTTGGTAGAAACCGATTTGTAGGAGGGGTCCTACGGTTGAGGCCCTTCAAGATTGAGGAACTTCCTTACTTTAACAGAATAACATTGTGTTCCAGAGTCTTCTGTTCTAAATACTGTGTGTCGATCGGTAAGAATATGGAAACTCCTTCAGACCTGTTTGTATCTGCACCCTTTGCCCCCTCAGCCAGTGCTTCTTTATTGCATATGGGAATAGCTTGCTCACCAGAGGACAGTTTCATTCAGCAACTTAAAAGCAGTTGCTGAGATGGAGCTCCAGTTCTGCGACTGGTCTGAATTATGGCTGAGAAGGAACTCTGGAAGCCTGTGGAGAGTTGTTGGTGACCAGTAATGTCATGTTTGCATCTATCTTTTCTCATAATTCTCCAGCCTCAGCTTATAACATCCAACATCTACCTTTAAAATAGATCTTTTAAAGGTTCGCATACAAGCTTGTGCACTTCATAGTGTCCTTTCTTACCAGCATATAATCATACTCTTCTTACTCTCACTCCGTTACACTTCTGTCTTAGAAATAATTAGCTGATCTCACGGTGAAGCGTACCGGCTTTGTAGACATTTTTATTTAAGTTCCTTAACCACATTCAATATGTCATGTACTTTGACTCCCCCTACTCTCTTCTTCACCCTAACCTCTTCTCCCTTTTCTCTTTATGTCGTGTGTGTGTGTGTGTGTGTGTGTGTGTGTGTGTGTGTGTAAAGTCATTGCTCATTTACATATAGTAAAATTCTGTATTCAAGAAAAACAGGGTAAACATCTTTGTCCCCTCCCCCCTGCTCTCTGTTGACCCACTCCTGCCTCCGATGTGGACGTGGATTCCATTTGGAATGTTGGAAAGTCACAAAGGCCCTGGTGAAGGCGGTCGTTGAAGGAAGGCAGTAGAAGCAGAGATCTGTCTTCAGCTGAGGGCTTTGGCAGGTGTGTTACTGGAGCACAGGCTGTGGGTGGCCAGTGCTGGAGTCATTCACAGGCGTTCGCCCGAGTCCTTAGGATTTCCACAGAACAGGTAATTAGACACTGTCTCTGGACACTTTCTTCTGAAAGAAGAAGGTAGACCGTGACTGTGGCCCCCATCTTCCAGTCCCAGTGCAGCGATTACTGAGGACTGGGCGAGGGCATTGCTTTAGTGTCTACTTTCTCTTCGGTGGCTCAGGTGTGGTAGAAACAGTCCTAATTCATATGGTTGTGACTCATTAATTTATCTTTGTTGTGAAAGTTGATTTTAACATGTCCTTCCTTATAAAAAAATAGGTGAAAGATTTTGGTAAAATACTTGATAGTTTTTATGGTATCATTATAGCAACTTTGGAAAAATGATTGAGCAGAAAGAAGTTTGGTGGTAGTTGAAATTGTAAGGTTGACCATCTCTTATCCAATATAATTTCCCCACTAATGGATTTGTTTGTGTTTATATTTGGGGGTTTTTTGAGATAGGGTTTCACAGTGTAGCCCTGGCTGTTATGGAACTTACTATATAGACCTGGCTGGCCTTGAAATAAGATCCATCTGCCTCGGATTTAAAGGCATCTGCCAGTACCACCTGGCTCTCACTACTGTTTTTATTTTAAATTTTATTATTGTAATTACTTTTGAGATTAAACTCTCACCATGTACCCCTGTAGCTTGCTATGTAGACCATGATAGTTTTGAAGTAATAGAGATCCTCTTGTTTCTCCTCCTACTGCTGACATTAAAAGTACATACTGCCATGCCCAGCACTAATGTTTATTTTTTAAGTGATACATAACATAAAAATCGGGCTGTGTATGTATCTCTGTGAGTAGTGTTTGCCCAATGTATGGTATTCTGGATTCAGTCCTCAGCACCACATGAACTGATTGTGGTGGTGCAGGTCTGGTACTCCACTGTTCAGAAGATGGAGGCAGGGGAATCCTGAGTTCTAGGCCAGACTACACAAGATTCTGTCTCCTGAAAATGAAACCACCTCAAAAAGAGGTTGAATTGTATATATGTGTGAGTTTTCATGTGATACTTTGATACATGGGTATGTTGTGTAATATTTGATTTGTGTTCAGTATATCTCAAACATTTCTTTATGATGTAACATTTAAATTGTTCTTTAAGCTTTTGAAAATATTACAGCATATTATCATTACTTGTAGTCACCTTACTGCTTCTTGGCTGCTATGAATAGTGATCTTGATACCCCCCACCCCACCCCACGTGCGTGCGTGCGTGCGTGTGTGGACACTCGTGTCACAACCTGGACTTGAAGATCAAAGGACACCTTTCTGGAGTCTTCTTCCACTTTGGTTCCAGGATTTGAGTGTGTATTGTCAGGTTCACATGGAAAGGGCTCTACCCACAGGCCAGCTCACTCACTGGCTCTTCTCTTCTCTCCTTGGTTTCACTTTATTTTATTTTAGTTGTTTGTTTTTTTTTTTTTTTTAACAATATTCTGCCTCTTCCTTTCAAAGTTCTGTAAAAAAAAGTTTTTATTTTATTTTATGTGTATGAATGTTTTGCCCGCATATATGTCTGTGTACTATATGCATATCTGGTACCTGTGGGAGTCAGAAGGCAGCACCAGATCCTGTGGAACTGGAAGTAGGTGGCTGTGAGCTGCCTTGGGTCGCAATGTGAGCTGGTACTGGGAATCGAATGTGGGTCTTCTGGAAGAACAGCCAGTGCTCTTGACTGTTGAAACCATTTACAAGTTTTTATTTATTTTAAGAAAGGAAAGGAGCATTTAGACTCACAGTTCATGTTTACAGTTGTCATCGCAGTAGGAGCACTGCATCCTTAGTCAGGAAGCAAAAAGGATGGATGCTTGTGCTCAGCTTGCTTTCTCCATGTCATGGTTTGTAAATGCTTGGAGTAGGGCGTGGCACTGTTAGGAAGTGTGGCCTTGTTGGAGTAGGTGTGTCACTGTGGACACTGTGGGAATAATCCTAGCTGCCTGGAAGTCAGTATTTGCTAGCCACCTTTGGATGAAGATGTAGATGAAGGTGCTCCTCCTGCACCACACCTGCCTGGATGCTGCCATGCTCCCGCCTTGATGATAATGGACTGAAGCTCTGAACCTGTAAGCCAGCCCCAATTAAATGTTGTCTTTATAAGAGTTGCCTTGGTCATGGTGTCTGTTCACAGCAGTAAAACCCTAACTAAGACACTCTGTTTTATGCAGTCTAGGATCCCAGCCCATAGCATGATGCTGCCTACATCTGTAGGAACTTCCTTTGTACACGTGTTTATCTTTTCAATGATGCTGGATCCTGTTAAGTTGACTGTCAGCATTAACCCTTCAGTATACAGGCTTTTTGTCCATGGGCTACTGGTAAGCAAAAAAGGCTTCTTCATCTCCCAAGTGTTACATACACAACATGCATTGCGCTTTACATGCTGACAACCTTCAGGAGAAGGAAATGCAACCAATGTCTCATCTTTGGTGTTAATTATGGAGAGAAACCTTTCTGTTTATCATCGCCAGTGGAATTTTCCCAGTTGTGTCCAGCAGTCTGCAGGAAAGACAAATGAATGTGCTCTCCTGGCTGTGTTAGCTAGTTTTTAACTTGACATAGGCTAGAGTCATTTGGGGGAAGAGAGAACATCAGTTGAGAGAATGCCTCCACCAGATTGGCCTGAGGGCAAGCCTGTGGGGCATTGTCTTAATTCATGATTGATGTGGGAAAGCCTGCTCATTTAGGGTAGTGCCACCCTTGGGCAGGTGCTCCTGGAAGTGTATAAGAAAGCAGGTGGAGCAGGGCAGCAGGCAGCTCTCTGCATGAATTCCTGCCTTGAGGACTTCCTGCCCTGACTTCCTTGGATAATGGACTACATACAGGTTGTAAGATGAAATAAATGCTTTTCACTCCAAGTTGATTTGGGTGATGGTGTTTTATCAAAGCAACAGAAACCCCAATTAAGATGGAAACTGGTACCATGAGTGGGGTTTGCTGTGGCATGCCTGACCATGTGCTTTGGCGAGGATTGTTATGGCAATTGAAATATGGGCTATGAAAGCCATTGAGAAGGAAGTAAGGACTCTAGTGGTGCCCTTTATGTGATATTTTGAGTGAAGAATCTGTGGTTCTGGTTAGCTGGTGCTGAAGAGTCAGCAGTGATTAACAGGAAGCAGGCACCACTGAAGTAAAACCTTGGCTTTACTGGGACTGTTGGTGCTGGTTAGTGGAGCTGAGAAAGTAGCAGTGGTTAAGAGACCAGCATCACCGAGAATCATAAATCAGGGAGTATTTCCTCAGAATCAGCCCAGCAGAAGCTGTGCTTCAGAAGAGACCAAGACTGCATCTCATGCTGGCAGCCAAACTTGGTATTATAAGGATTACCTGCTGCTGGTTGAAGGCACATAGATGTAGTGGATAGCAGCTGAGCCTTGGCACTGAGAGGCAGGGCTAGAGTTAGTGGCTGTGGGCAGTGTGTTTATTCAGCAGGTGTCTGCTGTGCTGGAAGTTAGAATTTTGAGATTCCGCTTGAGCACTCAGAGCTAGGATTGCAGGTGCACCTCCATATCGGGCTGTCTTTATATTGTTTGAATCAGAATCCAAATTTGGCCCACATACCGTGATTGGTGATAGTTCTCCTCAGTTCTCCTTAACTTGAAGGTTCCACTTCCTCACAGATACTTGTATGAAGTGATGGGTATCTGTTCTGGACCATCCCAACAGTTTTTGGAGTTCCACATATTTCTATTGGGTGCTCTGTTCCTCTGTCCCTTTTACATCGGTAGAAATAAGCAGAAACTTAAAAAGAAAATCAGTTTCCAGTTTTTTCTTATTAATATCTCATTTTGTAATGTCTTTGAAAAATTGTGAGGGGTATTATTGTTAACGATTATTACTATTGTTACTATTAATGTGTATGAATGTTTTGCCTCCATGTATGTTTTTGCACCATGCGTGGTGCCTGAGGGGGCCAGAAGAGGGCGTCAGATCCTCCGAGCTGTAGTTTTAGCAGTTACGAGCTGCCTTGTGAGAGCTGGGGATTGAACCCAGGTTCTGTGAAGAAGAGCCTCTTTGTCATTGAACTGTTTCTCCAGCCCCATTTTTTTTTCCTGTTTTTTTCTAACCTTTGTTTTATGTGTATGGGGTGTTTTGAGTGTATTTATGTATGTTCACATGTTTGCACTCGGGGCCGGTGGAGGCCAGAAGATGGATGAGTTCCCTGGGACCAGCATTACAGACAGTTGTGAAGTACAGTGTGAGTGCTGTGAACAAACCTGGGCTTTTTAGAAGAGCAGCCAGTCCTCTTAATGCAGAGCGTTCTCTCCAGAGCTCTGGTTTTTCTGTTTCTTAATACCACTAAGGGCATGTTCTAAAACCAGCTCTAAGGATGCTGAGATTCCTTCATTTTCTGAAACCAGCGGAACCCAAATTCCCCATGAAAACACTTACAGACTTGAGAAGGTAGTGGCCTGCAAACACCACACCCAGATAGAGTCTAGCAACAAGACCTGTCTTGCAGTGAAAGTGAGATGCTTTACAGTTACGCCGGTCTTGGTTTCTCTCACACCGTGACAGGGATGGGCCAGTTGTTGCTAGATTTCCCACCAGAAAGCAAGCATCCTTTCCCTCTTTTTCCCTTGGCAGTCGGATGTAAGGATTAAAGTGGGAAGATGACAAGTGAGAGATGACACCAAGATGTGTAAGGAGAGCAGATAAACGTGTGCCGTGGGAGCCTCTGAAGGACATCTGTGACCCCCATCTCCCTCCCTCTCTTCCTCCCGGCCCCCATCCCACCGCAGCCCTGATTCTTTCAATGGAACTTTTCAGATAAAGAAACAGAGAAGACAGCAGAGTAATGGACACCAGTGGTCTGTCTCTGATGGCAGTGGGCAGGCTTACACTGCTGTCCATTGGAATCTTTGACTTTTCCATTTGTTTTCACACTGGGTCTTTTGTCTTTCCTTTATCAATGCTGGTAGTTTTGCTAGTTCTGTCTATGTATTTTGGTTGGTTCTCATTTTAGGTAGGAGGAGGAGGGACTTGGATGATAGACTAAGATGATGCAACATGCCTTCTTACTGTCTCTTTTTAAATGAATACTCTTTATAATGGAAACATATACAAGCGTAGGAGAGAATAATGAATCTCATGTACCATCTTTCATCTGATTCAGCATTCCAGTTTCTTCTGTATGGCATCTAAACCCCTGGGTCTTCCCCTAATTATGTATTGGATTATCTTAACTACACATACTAAACGAACAAAAAACCCAGACTTAATTATCCAATCAATCAATTAGGGGAAAATGTCGCTACACAACCCCTGGAACGTATGGAAGGAGAATGACCTCCATGTGTGTACTGTGGTATGTGCTCTCACAACACAACACACAGCAGACAAAAGATTCGCTTGTGGCCTGCTGGCTTTGGGATGAAGATGAATCAGGGCTTCAACCAGATATGTACAATTTCCATCATGCTTTACCTATGGTTTTTAGCAGTCATTGATAGTTATGTGATCACATTACTTTCATGTGTATTTTTTACCCAGGTAATTTAAATTATGGAGCTCAGAGCCTTTCATCTCTGCATCTTTATTACGTATTGTGGAAAGGGAATTTAACATTTAATCAGAGCACTGCTATCTTTATAACTGTTAATTGGCAGAAATTCTCTAACATTATCTAATTTTTGGTGTATCATAGTAGCCGCAGTCATTCTCAGGGTATCTTCTATAGTGTGCTTATTTAACCAGTTTTGCAAAGGAACACTTCCTCACTTTGCCACATAGTGTCTTTTAATTTGAAACAGTTATGCTTCCTTCTCCTTTCATTATGTTTTCATGATGGCAACTTGCTAGACATGATGTCATCTCATGTCTCCTAAAACCTTTCCTTTCTCAGACTCGGTTTTACAGTTTCTATGATGTATTTAGCTCATTCTTCTGTATCCCTTATTTTCTGTCAAAATAAAAGTCTATCTGAAGAATTCAAACCAGAATAAACATTTTAGTAGAGTGTTTAATAATAACCAGACCCATTGCATCATAGCAGGATCCATACAAATCAGTATTAGTGAAGTTAGAATCATTTAAGTGATGATAGATTTTCCAATTGTGAAATCGTGTTTTCCCCTTTGATGTCAGTGTATGGAGTGGAATTTTGGCAATGCATATATGTCTAGTTTTTCATCCAACTTCTACCTAATGTAGTAACCATTGGTGGTTTTTACCAGTTATCTTCTTGGAATTAACAAAAGTTATAAAAAGAATTTTTAAAGAGTTGGAGTCAAAATCCACAAGCTTACTATCTTGAACTTTTTTTGTTTTGTTTTGTTTTTTTGTTTTTGGTTTTTGGTTTTTGGTTTTTCGAGACAGGGTTTCTCTGTATAGCCCTGGCTGTCCTAGAACTCACTCTGTGGACCAGGCTGGCCTGGAACTCAGAAATCCGCCTGCCTCTGCCTCCCAAGTGCTGGGATTAAAGGCGTGTGCCACCACTGCCTGGCTATCTTGATCTTTTTAAAGCACATAGTTCAGTATTAAATGTTTTGTGACATGCTGATCTTCACAGCACTGAAACTGTATATTCCAGAATGGTATCTGAATGCTTTTAGAAAAAGATTTTTTTCTGTGTGAGTGTTTTGACTGTATGCATATAGTGCACCCACCATGTGTATGTAGTCCCTGTGGAGGCCAGAAGGTGTTGGATCCCCTGGAAGTTGGCTTACAGGTAGCTGTGAAATCCTATTTTTGTGCTGGGAACCAAACGCCCAGTCCTTTGCTAGAGCAGCAAGTGCATTTTAGCTGAGCCAACTTTCCAGCGTCGGTATTTACAGATCTTACTCTTTTTATTTTATTTGCTTGCTCTTTGCTATGTAGCTTTCCTTTATCAATGCAGGTTCTTTGGTTACCATAAAATAGTTTTAAACTAGGAAACAGTGGGTAAACGTTTACTTTTTGCTTTATTGATGTTTGCAAGGGGGCTTAATAGTTAGACCTGTTTCTTTTTTTCTGTATTAATAGAAAAAGTTTGGGGTGTTAAATGCTGCCAGATGTCCATGTATAGTGGTTTCTATAGCCTGGGAGGGAGGGAGGGAGGGAGGGTGGTCAGGATGTGGGAATTGCAGGAAGCAAGTTGGGTCCTGGGAGGGTTTGTTGGAATCTTGGCCTCCTCTGCCCAGGCTGCCAGGAGGTAAGCAGCCTTGCTAGACTTCACTCTGCCAACCACCATGCGCTGTACTGCTGTGGGCCTAGGAATGATGGAGCTGACTCTCTGTGGACTGAAACTTTTGAACCTGTGAGCCAAAATTAAGCTTTCATTCTTACAAGTTAATTTCTCTCAGGTATTGCCACAGCAATGGACAGCTAACCAGAAGCAGTTTGCTTCTTTTTGGAGTATCTTCACTGATTTAAGAATTTTTATATATTTTGTGGATTTCAAGCAGTTGTAGACCACCTTTTTTTGGACCTCCTGAATCAGGTCTTGCTATCTGCTGGATTACACTGTGATTGGTCATTCAGTCTTTTTGTATGATGTCCACCTTTCCTGAGTCCTTTTATTTTTTCTTGACTTTGTTTTCTTTTTTAAATTTAATTTTACTTATTTACATTTCAAACGTTGCCCCCCTTCCTGGTCCCCTCCCCAAGTTCTTTACCTCCCACCCCAGCGTGGTATCCTACCTTCCCACCTACCCCCACCTCACCCCCACCAGCATCTCTCTTCTCTGAGGCATCACGTTTCCACAGGATTAAGCACATCCTCTCCCACTGAGACCAGACAAGGCAGTCCTCTGCTACATGTGTACAGGGGGTCACAGACCAGCCCATGTATGGTCTTTGCTTGGTGCCTTAGTCTCTGGGAGCTCTGAGGAGTCCGGGTTAGTTGACACTGCTGTTCTTCCTATAGGGTTGCAATCCCCCCTCCCCCAATCAGTCGTTCCCCTAACTCTTTTTCTTTTTGTTATTGTTTTTTTTCGAGACAGGATTTCTCTGTGTAGCCCTGGCTATCCTCCTCTGTAGACCAGGCTGGCCTTGAACTCAGAAATGTGCCTGCCTCTGCCTCCCTAGTATTGGGATTAAAGGCGTGCGCCACCACGGTCAGGCTCCCCTAACTCTTCCATAGGGGTTCTCAGCCTCAATCTAATGGCTGGCTTTTAGTATCTGTATTTGTCTCAGTCAGTTGCTGGTAGAGCCTCTCAGAAGACTGACCGACATGCCAGCCTCCTGTCTTCACATACAATATGACATCAGTAATAGTGTCAGGGTTTGGTGTGCACCTAGGGTTTAGATGGATCCCAAGTTGGGTCGGTCACTGTGTGGCCTTTCTTTCAGTCTCTGCTCCATTTTTGTTCCTGCATTTCCTTTAGACTGGAACAAGTCTGGGCCAAAAATTTTGAAGATGGGAGGGTGTCCCCAGCCTCAACTGGGGGGTCTTGTCTATCTGCTGGAGGTGGTCTCTTCCGATTCTATTCCGCCAAAGTCATCCCCATTGAGTACTGGTAGCCTCTCACATCCAAGATCTCTGGGACTCTCTAGAGGTCGCCCCCCGCCACCCCCTTTACTGCTGTATATTTTGATTCATTCTCCTGGCCCCCTGGGCTTCTTTCCTGTCTCCTCATACCTGATCTTGTCCCCCCTTCCCCTCCTCCTTCCTGAGTTCTTTTACACTGGCTCTGTCTTTTTGACTTAACCATATCAAAAATCGGGGCGGGGGTGGGTGGGGGGAAGGAATGAGTTTATTTAAAGACAATGCTTTTTTGTGTTTTAAATTTGGAATACCATCAAATCCCCATTAACGTTGACACAAAGCAGTCTATGATATAAAGAAATGCTGTGAAGCAGAGAGCTTACACCATGATACTGAAGTCATCAACACTTAGGAACTGGATGAAAGTCCAGGGCTTCTCCTCCCTGTATGGTTTGTGGTCTTTTAGCACTTAAAATGTTGTGTTGCTATTTAGTCATCATTGGAACAATATATTTTAAGAGTTTGTGTATTGTTTTTTTAGTTAGAGGTCATAGTTTGTTCCCTATTCAGTTAGCTTTCCAGGCCACACATTCAGTTTGGAGCTGTGAGGGTTCCAGCATCCTTTAGAGCCTTTTATTTCATCCTCAAGTTGAGCTAAGTGTTCTGCCTGGCCGGTAACCTTGTCAAGTGCTGGGTTAATAGACTGCCGAGCATCTGTTTCCGCTGGGTCGGAGCAAACAGGTCATATTAGGAGTTGCAGTGTGTGAGTTTGAAAAGGACCCGCTCAGTAATTACATAAAGTCTTCACGAGCACAGCATGTTTCCACACCTCTGGGATAACAGTATCTGACATTTTAAAACACACATTGGCTTATGACTTTTCTTTCCTACAATGAAGTTTAATGCTCATGGTGCTCATTGTGTAGGCAATAGCTTTTTGGCTTTGTAGGCTTTCTTTTCCCTAGTAAATGTGGCTTGGTTTCTCTGTGTTCCAACCGAGTTGCCCTCACGGCTCTCTTGTTGAGTGTTAAATAGGAACCTCCAGCTTCTAAGTACTTTGAGCACGTACTGCATTTGGGCAGCAGCACAAATAATACAGCTGCATACCATACTAATACAAACCAAATGCTGCTCTTTGAAAAGCCATTTCTTTTCCAAGAATAGAAACTAGTATAACGGAATTCTGTGTTTATTCTCCAGGGAGTTAAGTTTTAAAGTAAATTAAAAAAAAAAAAAAAGCCATGCTATACTGTAGTTAGAAATATTCTTTTTATATGTTTAAGTTATGGCAGGTTTGTAAACTATAAGATAATTTTTGTAACTATAAGAAACCTATATTTTAAAGAACCAGCACTTTAACAAATATCTAAAATTGCATGAACTGCAGAAACTGAATGCTGTCATTTCTAGCAGAGAAAGCTTTTCTTGTGATTACTCCAGATGTGGCAGCAACAAGAATAATGTGAATACTTGGTTATTTCTTTCACATTCATAATATTACTGAATTGTGAATACGTTCAATTTAAGTTGGGCAGGATTATTCTTTATAAGCACATGCTACATGAAAGTACAGTGCTGTAGGGTGAATGGCAGTTATTTTGTATATTACCATGAATGAATTTAGGCTATCTTACAGTTAGTATTTATGATAAAATTTCTTCAAAAGCAGTTACGGTGGGGTAAATTAAGGGTTGAAAGAAAACAACCCAGAGAATATCTACACATGCAGCTGTAACTGTGGCCTAGCATATGTTTTGAAGATATTCTGTTTATTTGATTGCTTTGTTATTTTTATTTTTGTATAAGAAATATTATGTGGTCAATGATTTCTAACCTCCTGTAGTGGCTATTCTTGATTGTCAACTTGACTATATCTGGAGTGAACTACAATCCAGAATTAGAGGGCTCACCTGTGATCTAGATCTTGAGTCTGGAAGACACAAGTTTCAGGTGTGGTGGTGCGCATGCCTCTAATCTGGGCCACACCTGCTGCTGGAGATGTACATAAGGACATTGGAAGGAGGAAGATTCAATCTTCTTCTCCTGCGAGCCTTGTGGGACTAAGCGACTGCTAGATCCTCAGATTTTCATTCACAGCTACTGCTGACCATTGTTGGGGACCATTGTTGGGAACTGTTTGACTACAGACTATAAGTCATCAACAAATTCCTTTACTATATAGAGAGCACCTACAAGTTCTGTGACTCTAGAGAACCCTGACTAATACACCCCCAAAAGTATTTGTTTTATAAAAAAATAGCAAAATATACACATAAATAGAATATCTGATTTATTCCCCATGTAACTGTTATTCTTTGGAAATGCTTGCTGAAGGTTATTGAAGACGTTTTCTTCCTTAAATCCTGAAATTTTTGTGCATGTATGTGTGTTTGCCTATGTGCATGCACATATCTCTGGAGGCCTTGGGTGTTGTTCCTCTAGTATTTTCTGCTTTTTAAAAATTTTTATTATTATTTTTTAATGAGATAGGCTCTCACACTGTCTTGCAAGTTAGGCTGGCTGACTAGGAAACTTCAGAAATGCAGAGTTGACTTCCTCAGTGCTGAGATTACTTGAGAACACGGTGACTGGCCTTTCTCTCTAAAATGCAGCTTCTGGGAACTGAACTCTGTCTGACTCCTCCAGCTTGAAATACAGACATTTACTAGTGAGCTTCCCAATCCTTTGAGTTTTTACAGTATAAGACAAAAACCTTTCTTTTTAAAAAAGGAAGTTACTTACTGTCATTAAGGCTGGAAGCTCATAATCTTAGCACTCCAGACGCTGAGGCCTGAGGATGGCTGCAAGTCTGAGGCCAGCCTGAACTATACTGTGAGACCTATTTAAACAAAAAGATTAGTAGTTGAGACTTTTCTAAGTTCTGTTTCTTGAATAATTTATATACTTTGGAACCAATTCTTCCGTAATTCTTGATCCTTTTAAAATGAGTAATTTCTGATTCCCACAAGTAGGTTTAACTGCTCTCTCTCTATCACTCTTGGATGTGCACAGCATCTATCAGGTTCCATTTTAAATGCTGAATGTGCAGACTTTTCCACTTCCTACCTTTTCCCAGAGCAGCAACCATACTTTTGCATGTTCCCAGTGACTGGCATGTGTTAAAGCACCTTCTGGGTATTTATGGAATGAATGAAAACTTGAAAATGAAACACAAGTCTTAATGAAGTTCAGATTATGTTACGGTTGAATGGAAATGCTGCCTACAGGTTTATGAGTTGAATGCTCAGGGCCTCAGCTGGAGGCACTGTTCTGAGAGGCAGTGGAGACGGTAGGAGATGAGGCCTCACTGGAGCAGTAGGTCACTGGGATGTGCAGGCCTCTTCCTCACTCCCATTTCTTTTCTGCTTCCTGGGTGCTTTGGTGTGAGCTTCTTGCCATGCATGCTTTCCTGGCCATGGTGGACCGAATGTCTAGAACTGAGCTAGAATACACTTGGCTTTGATTATATGTGGTGCTGGTTAGAGTGATGAAGAGTCCAATACATCCTGTTAATTTTCCTCTCTAGGAATGAGTGAGTACTTCAACTGACTTGGCTGCTCCTTTTACTGTGTAGACATTTTAGATGCTGGTGGTGATGTGGTCTGAGTTATAGTTGAATTTGAGACAGGTTCTTCAGTGGAGAAGTGGAGCTGGGTAGGTGCTTTCCTGCAGAGTACTGGCTCGGCTGCCTCTTTCCTGGATCCTTCCATGTAGAGGTGGCCTCCTGTGTTGTCTCCTCTCCCTGCTCTCAGTGGCACTCCAGAATCCTATCCTATCACTTCTGGCCTAATCAGATGTCCTATTAGCTGATTGCAACCATTTACTATTTCCTCCCTGCTAGGCAGTGGTCCTCAATCCTGGCAATGTTAGAATCATCCCCCCAGATGATTTTAAAAGAGGAAAAAGTGTCAGAATCATAGAGTTACCGGATAGTAGCATGGCAAGAGAGGAAAGCTTTGAGAGGAAAACGGACCATTTACTCTAAAAGCATGGGGCAACAGCTTGGACACTTCTTCATGGATCCCGTCCCCATTCCGCACGCTGCAGTGCTGAGCCCCATCTTAGTCCTTTGTTAACCCCTCCCTAGTTTCTGCTTTCTAGCTCATTTCTGCCCACTCTGATGGCTCTTCTATCCTCCTGCTTCTGGAGCTGCGCCTTGGGCTTGAGGTCACTTCCCTACTGTGGAGCAGCTAAGCGCTCCCTAGTACATGTCAGAATTCAAAGCCAGCAGTTGGAGTCCTCTCTCCTTGCTCACTGGATGCTCTGTTCTAGCCATAGGAAAGTCTGTGGCCATTGGACAGCTGTTTTTCCAGATTTGAAGACCTTCTTTTAATTTTATTTTAAGAAAGGTTTAATTTTTATGTTTGATTACTTGTACATGTGTGGGTATCTTTATTGTGTAAGTGTGTGTTCCTTCAGAGTTCAGAACAGTTTATTAGATCCCCTGGGGCTGGAGTTGGTGGTTGTGAGCCACCTGATATGGAGCTGGGACTTGAATTTGGGTCCTCTGGAAGACTAGCAAGTGCTCTTAGCTTCTGAGCTATCTCTCTGGCCTCGTCTGTAAACTGTATCTTAATTGTTCTCTTTTAGAGTTTCCACATCAGTTACTGAATTTTGAGTTGTAGAAAACTATAGCCATCCTTTAATTGAACCTTTAACTTACAAATAGAAACCCCAAGATGTTAAGTGATTTCAAGCAGCCCTCACTTATGCCAAAAAAGTAGCCCCAGACCCAGATATTAGCTGAGGCTTCCATTTTCAAATGGTCTCTTTCTTTTAAGTCTTAGCTGTCATTCTATATTCATCTCTTACCTTCTTTATCTGCTCAGCATAGGCTCTTGTGTACCATCCAATTCTAATGTCATTTAGGTACCATGATGCCATCAGACCTTTGGTTGCTGTAGTAATTAACAGTGCTGTTGTTGCTGATGATGTTTTAAGAGCTTACCTTGGGCTGGTTCCCTCAGTGTTCCTTACAAACCACTCTGCAGGGCACTGACACCCATACTTTAGAAATAAGGAAAAAAGATGCGAAGGTCTAAGAGGTGAAGTCTTCAAATATCAGGCTTAGGTTTGAGTGCAGGACTGGTCAGAGCCAGGCCCATTTAGGCATTTTTGTAATTGTTTACTGTAGGTGTCTTGTCTTTCACTGATCGTAAGGTAAGACTCTTAATAACAGGGTCTAGGTCACGGATGCCTCTTTCAGCATCTTTCATCCACGAGCTCATTACACGTTGTTTTCTTCCTTAATTGGAAGGGTGTCTGATTCGGATTACACTGAATGTAGTGTCAGAGTGTTGGTATAGAGTCAGAGAGAGCAGAAGAAGTGTAAGCCTAGGGCCACATTGGGTCCTTCATCTGTCTCAGTGGAGTGAGATGCACAGCACAGTTCTCTGACTTTCATTGTTTAGTGCTTGAAACAAGGTTTTCATTTAGTTACCTGGAGAGTTTGTGCTAGCATCCTAGATGGCACTGCCACATCTAGCCTTGTTCATTGTTGCATATAGTGTTTCCTTAGTTAAGAGGGACTGAAGCTGTCTCTTGCAAGAGTACTAATGAGTAGCTCCCATGGAAGGATGTGTTTCCAGTCAGCATCTTCAACTTGTCTAGGGCACTGAGGGCTTCCACTTTGGTGAGCTTCTTAAGTGGGCAAGAGCCTTCTGTGGCTGTGGGTCATGTGGACAGTTCATTGTCATTCAGTTATGTGTGAAGAATCCTTTATCTTTTTTGCTTCTTGGGATAGTAAAACCTTTAAGCTGATTAGGCATATTGATTTCTTGGGATTCTCCCCTCCCCCCCAAACCCCTGTGGGATTTGTGCTTACTTTTCTTTTTCTTCTGAAATAACTCTCATAGAATATTGTGGCAGGCTAAGTCTTTACTGGTTAGAGTCTGAGAATGCACTGAGTAGATTCAGGAACATACTTCAAGGGTGGTCTTCCAAGAATAATTTTCAAGACATTTGAATAACTGTTTTGAAATGAATGCAGTGTATGCCTTGAAAGGGAGGCTAAATGATCCATGCAGGCTAAAGCAAGTGTGTGGAGACCCGTGTGGAGGAGAGCAGAGACTTGGCTTGTATCTTTGGAAAAATGAGGTGAACTCTCTGCTTTCACAACTTTTAATGAGTTGGATGTTACTTTTGCTGACCTTCCAGTGTGGTTACTAGTATCAGAACTCACATTCATATCTTATTTGTGATGGAAGTGAAACCAGTCCCTCTTGGGGGAGAGACAGGTCTCTAGTTTATCAAGTGGCTATCAGGTGTGAAGCTCTGCAACACAGCTGATTTGTAGCTCCCATGTTTATTAGGGAATGCTTTAATGGTCATAAACACTTTCTCTGCTATAAGTTTTAGCCCTTGAATTATCTTTATTTTGGGAAGCTATATGAAGGATTCATTAAAACAATAAAATTTACATATGATTTATCATTTTTGGCTGAGCATGGTGGCACATACCTGTAATCCCAGCACTGAGGAGGCTGAAGTAGGAAGTTGCAAATTGAGATCAGCTTGGGGCACACGGCTAGCCTGGATTACTAGTGAGATTTTTCTGTAGAACAAAATATGTTTTCATTTTAACTGTAATTCACTGGTATTAAGGATATCCACAGTGTTGTGCAGCTATTATTGCTGCTTCCAGAACTTTAAAAAAATCCTTTTGGTTGTGTATATGTACATGGCTCTGTCTGTGTATTTGCGTGTTTGTGTGCCCATGTACATCTGTATGGGCATGCATTCAAGTGTGTGCACATTTGTGTGAAGGCCAGAGGTCTGCCAGGTGACCTCTTCTGTTACTCTCAGTTCTTGAAGCAGGGTCTCTCACTGAACTTGAAACTGACCACTTGGCTACAGTGGCTGGCCAGGCTGTCATCTGCCCCCCTTGCCCTAGACCACAGTTCTTCTACATTGGTCTTGGGAACAGAGCTCATGTCTTTACCGACTGAGCAGCTCCTTGCATTCTCAGTGTAGGCTGTGCCCATTAAATAACCACTCGTTTCCTTACCCCCACTCGCCCTTATGAGCCTCACTTCATACGATCATGCACATGTTCTTTATCTGATATATTTAACTTCACCAGTGAGGGTTGTGCAGGCTCATCTGTTTTGTAGCATGCGCCTGAACCTCCTTCCTCTTTGAGACAAGACAATATTTCATTATGCATGTACACACAATACGTAGTCTGTATGTTGTTTACCCATGTGTCTGTTGGGTACTGTCCTGTTTCTATGCTTCTGCTGTTGTGGATTATACTGGGTGAAGCTTGAACATAGGTAAACACATTTTGGAGTCTTTACTTTTAGGCTTGGGCAGATGCTAGAAGCTAGAATTGCTGATTCACACAGTAACTCTTATGTTTGTGAGGAACCCTGGATGACAGTCTGTGCTGGACTCTGCTGTGTTTCTATATGCATTTGAGCAGGGCTCCATTTCTTTGCATCAGTGCCTACACTTGTCTCCCCAGGTAATAGGCATCCTGATGGGTAGGAAGTCTCTTCATTGTGGGTTTGATTTACATTTCCTAATAATTTGATGATGTTGATCAGCTTTTCTTAAATTTCTTTTTAGATTTATTATTTTATGTGTATAAGTGTTTTGTTTGCATGCAAGGGTATGAACCACATGTGTGCCTGGTATCCATAAAGGTCAGAAAAAGGTGTGGGTCCTTGGAACTGTTTGTGTAGGTGCTTGGAACTGAACTCAGGCTCTCTATAAGTGTGACAAGTGCTCTTAACTGCTGAGCCACCTCTACCTGTCGGCTTTCCTTTTGAGACATGGTCTTACTATGTGGTCCTGGCTGGTCTTGACCCTGTTGTTATACTTGAGTAGATTCTATTATGGCTTAAAAAATCATTTTATATATTTTTTCATACTTGTCTATTTGGCTCACTACCTAAATGAACATTTGGGGATTTAGGGGAATGTCTTCATGACTACATTTGTTTTATTTTATCAATTAACTCTTTGTAGTGCTGGGAGTTGAATGTAGGATCTTGCACAGCACTGAACTACATCTCCAGCCCTATTTTTATTTTTCATTTTAAGACAGTAGGTTCATTAAGTGGTTAAGCTGGCCTTGAACTTGCAGCCTCACACCTCAGTTGTCAGAGCAGTTTGGAGCCTGTGCTACTGGGGCCAACCTAAGCTATTTTAATATCTTTACTCTGTTCTACAAACTTTTGTTTTTATTAATTTCTTTTGAGCCAGGGTCTTGTTATGGGCTTCCTGCTTCAGCCTCCTGTGTGTTGTGATTGCAGACCTACGGCAACATGCCTGAATGGTTTTGTAAGCTTTAGAACCTTTGGAATTCCTAGGGAGAGGATCTTAATTTATTGATCATTTGAATACTATGCAGTTTTGTTTAGCTACTGATAGATTTTTATATAATGACTTTGGTGGGGCTGTTAAATAAACGATCCATTAAGAATAGTTCAACTGTGAGGTAAGTGCTGGAGAAATTGCCTACCTAGGAATAGAGTGTTTGCTGGCCCCTTTCTGTCATCTTGACACAAAGTAGAGTAACCGGTGAGAGGGTGACTCCTACTCAACCGAGGGATTTTCCCCGTCAGATTGGTCCGTGGATATATGTGGGGCATTTTCTTTATTAGTGGTTGACTTGGGAAGGTACAGCCCACGGCGAGTGATGCCATTCCTGGGCTGGTATTCTTGGGTTTTATGAGAAAGCAAGCTGAGCAAACCGTGGGGAGTGAGGCAGTGAGCAGCACCCTTCGTGTCTATGCTTCAGCTCCTGCCTCCAAGTTCCTGACTTGAGTTCTTGTCTTAGTGTCTGCTGATGTAGGACTACACAGTGCAAAGTGAAATAAACTTTTTCCTCCTCAGGTTGGATTTGGTGATGGTGTTTATCACAGCGGCAAACAAACTAAGACAGTGCATGTTAAAGAGAGATGTTTGGGGATCTGAAATGTGTGGGGGAGACAGCATGGTTTAGGGATCTTACTGCCATCCAAAGGAAAGCTTATGCAAACATGTGAAGATGTGGCAAACGGTGCCATTTAGTCAATTGAGAAATAATGTTCAGAAAGTTCATTAATAAAACTCAGGTAGTTTATGGAGTGCCTATGTAAACCATCACTATTAAAGGTCAGAGAGGCTGTTGTGAGAACAGGAGCTACAGACGGCAGAGAGGGCCACAGAACACAAATCTGGGTCTTATTGTCATCTAGTTAAGGAAGGGCTGGGTGCTACAGGTTGTACAGCCTTTGCTTCTTGCTGTAAACGTAGAGACCTCAGGTCTTGGAAAGTTTCCCTTGGCAGAGCCCCGAACCTTTCAATAAAGTAGTTAACAGAAGCAAGAGGGCTCCAACACTGTAGCTGAGTCCGTAAGTCTCTCTCGTTATTCTCATCCAAGTTCCTCCTATGAGCCGCGAGTGCTTTATGGAGCACAGTAGCCCTTAAAACCTGAAGTCCAACCTTGTGATTTTATTGATGATTAAGTTGCTCAGAATAATCAGATCTTGGCTCAGGCTTTGAGCTGTTGTGTCACCAGTGGCTATGGACTACTAAAGGCCCCTTTTGTGCTGTTTGGTAGCCACTAACTGTCCTGGAATGTTCAGGCAGTTAGTTGCTTTGTAACTTGGTAGGTGTCTCTTAAGTTTCCAAAGTAAATGTATACATCTAAGACATTCTTGAGCATTTGAATCCTGTTCAAAGGTCTGCAGAGGGAAAATGGACTTTTAGGTTCTGAAGTTAAGTTGGCCACTTTTAAAAATAGAGAAGTAATGGCTCAGTCCTTGATTATGTATGTATGATTTGATTCTGTGTGTCTTAAAGGCTCAGCGTCCACAGAATGAGACTGTGAGACGTAAACTTAGCCTTTGATAGCCTGTGACTGATGTATTTAACCACATGATTCGTCAGAATTTCACTAGTAGAATTTACTGTGATTGATTTTTTTCATAAATGCTTAGATGGGATGGGCAATGCCTTTTTAAAATTTTTAGTAACAAAACAAATACCAGACTTTTTTGTGTAGTTCTCATAAGCTGAATGAAGTCTTCTCATTGTACTGGATACTGAAGGAGGATATTAATGAAATGGTCTTGTGTTTCCAGAGTTTGTGGAACAAGGATGAGGTATAAGGGGGGAGAATCCTGTGTGGGTGAGCAGTGTTTTAAAAAGGGGGTCGTTCTCCGTTGGGATCGTTGGCATTCTAGACTGACTGGGAGATGAGACATTGAAATGTTTGCTAACCAGGGCCTGAGGTACATCAGATTCGGATACGACAGACTGAGAAGTGTTGCTTTAAGTAGCTGTTTGCAGCATTTGAGTCATGAGCATAAGCAGAAGAGTTCAGTGATGAAGAATACTTAATGCGTAGTTATAATTACTGGCTATAGTACCCTAAGTGGCTGCTCATACGACTGCTATATATGTAGATAAATTGTTCTATGTAACTTGGTCTATGAGTCAGAGAGCTGAGACCTTTTCTTACAAACATGAGATGTGAAGGTTGGCGAGGAATGTATACCTAAGCATTATAGCACATGACTGTTCAGAGTCTGAAACCAGCTTAATGATTTGATTCTGTATTAATGATTTGATTCTGTATAATTGGTATTAGCATCTCCCCCTATAAAATACTGATTCAGTTAGAGTCACCCGCTAACCATGTTGTGTGTCTCTGAACATCAGACAGTGGAGTATTTTCTTCATTCCTTTATTCTTAGGGAGTGAAGTCATCACACCAAAGGATGATTGTTAGTGACCTGGCACTTAGTCTCAGAAGGGCAAAGTTATTCCTGTACAAAGGAACAGATCTGCTTTATGTGCCCAAGTCATGAAGTACCTGTTTGGGGTATATTTTTTGAAGGGACCTAAGGATTGGTTTGTTCCTCCCAGACTCAAGTAGCTATTAGTTCTTGGAAGATGTAAAAGCTCCGATGTTTCCGGTGACTGGTAGTGTTAACTGGGCTTTCCTCAGCCTTTTTGTACAGAGCAGTAATAAAGCTCAGATCAGGTTCATGGATTAGACGTGCTAACTATTGTCAGCGTCTAACTTTAGACTGCCACAGTGCTGGCATTTCTTCACTGCTGATCTGCTGATGTCTGCTTCTTGTGAGATCTTTTGAATGCTCTTGCAGCTGTCAAATAAGGATGCTGTGTGTCAGTTACTTGACTTGTGAGTAGGCACTTAACTGTTGAAGTCAGGAAGTAAGAAATCACTTGTTCTCTTTACAAGCATTTCTAATCATGGAAGTTTTTAATAAACTTAAAATTATTATCAGCAGAAAGTGAATTGACATTGACTTTGGCATATTGTAAAAACAACTCTTAGCAACTTGAGTCAGTTTTAAATGACCTATAAAACTTTTTGGAGAAACCAAACTCATCAACTGTGAAAGTTTATGTTTAGATGGAGAGTTCAATACTCTGTCATTTAATGAACAAATCCTTTTTCCCTTAGTAAATCGAAGTTTTTCCAGTTTGGGAGTTATCTTAAGGTATTACTAGTTTTTGGCATACTTACCTAAGAAATTACATACTACAGTGTTTGTAGATATAAAATAAAATGATCATAATTGTTTTAAATGGTCTCTGTTGTGACGCAGGAAGGTTTGGTCAGTGTTGGACTGTAAAACTTAAAGATACAGACTCCTTTTGATTATACTTCATTTTATTTCAGAGATAAGCAGGCTGCTGTCTCTAAATATTAGGTTACAATAAATTCTGGAGCACAGGCTGGAAAGATGGCTCAGCAGTTAAGAGCACTGACTGCTCTTCCAGAGGTCCTGAGTTCAATTCCCAGCACCCACAAGGTGGCTCACAACCATCTGTAATGGGATCTGATGCCCTCTTCTGGTGTGTCTGAAGACAGGTACAGTAGCAAAAATACCAGAGCAAGACCATAAAACCATGTAAGAATTTCACTTTTTGATGATGTGATGTCCTCTTAACTTTTCAAAGTTGATGCTATGCTGTTTCCGACTGGCTCACGGAGTCATTACATAATCAGTTGTTGGCTGTGTTTTTGGTCTTGGCCTTGTTGCCTTTGGCAAACATTGCAGGCGTGTGAAGTAATGCTTACTTGTTCGACTTCCTAGGCAGCCGTCTGCTGAGACCCAATCACTTGTGTCCCAGGGGGAACTAAGCAGCTCTATAGGGGCATGGCCCTGTGGAGAGAAAGCTGTGGCCTGACCATCTTTTGTAGTTAAAATACGTGCTTGCATATGAGTGATGCACTTTCAGTATGTGACTAAGTTATAGCCTTCCTGTCATGACCAAGTGTACTGTAGATTTGAAGCTGGTGATTGTATCTAATGATTCTGGCTTGCAAGTAGTAGTGAGAGTAAGCCCTGAAGCAGCTGTGAGTCCAACCTTGAAACAGATAGAAAACTTCATGGTATATGTATTTTTTACCTGCTCAGTCCCTTTCTCTCATATGTGGTTGGCATGAGGGAATACAGGAGTATTCTTGTAACTAAGCTGTGTATATACCGAGCATAATCGATTAACAGTGCTGGTCACTGTCCTGCCTGCAGTGTGCATCACTGAGGTTCTAAGGTATGGAAGGGAAGATGGACAGTCAGTGTGGGGAGTTGGTGGACAGTCAGTGTGGGGAGTTGGTGGACAGTCAGTGCGGGGAGTTGGAAAGGGAAGGGGAGAGAAGAAGGGATGTGAGGCGTGCCTAGAGTGAGGCAGGTCTCAGCCTGCTACATTTACAGGGATGACTGGCTGCAGGGGACCTCCTGCATAGCCAGAACAGCTAGCATTTCATCACAAAGACAGCAGGGATCCCTTGTAGCTGCCTAGTTGTAGGACCAGATACAAAAAGAGGTAGCACTGGAAAGCTGAAGGGTAATGGCTTATGGAGCTCTCGGGTCATTAGGAAAAGAAGGTTAACATAGCAACTTATTCGTAACTGGCATGGATCTGCACGTACCAGGTAAGCACTGCGGAAGACCTAGGGATGCTGCAGCCATACACCATTGGCCTGGCACCGCTATACTGCCCTGTTGGAGAACAGTTTGGGACCTGCCATTCTAAGGGAGTGCTTTCAAAAAGTCCTGTGTTAAGGAGACAGTGGAGAAGTGATCCTGAGACATCTATAGTAGCCAAGTGTCAGGGACAGCCTATCTTCCAATTAGGAGAAAGAAAGAATACTTTATTTGTGATGGAGAACTATATATGAGTTAAAAAAAGAACATTGACTTGAATAGAGCTATATGCAAACATAGTATATGAATAGAATGCTAATTATAAACATAGGAAAGCATCGTTGACCTACGAAAAATACTGTCTCCAGCAGCAGCTGCTGAGAAGTGTGTTGACCGAGGAGATGCCTTCTACTGCTCAGTGACTTCTGAGAGCCTGATCCTCAGTTCAGAACATAGCAGTGTGATTTCACTGCCTGTTTATGTGTGGCATGATTTATCTGCTTATTAAAATAGCTGACAAAATGTTAAGTTATAAAGCCTTTGGTAAAGCTTGTCTTCATCTGTGGGGAATCCCCATTTGTGTGAATTAAGTGGTCCTGTCCTGGTTCTCAGTTCAGTAGCAGACTTATGCCTTAGTAAATCCATGTACATTTTAGAAATGGTATGCTAGGCTTTCGATCGAAGAGACCCAGGGAAGAACCTTGGCACTAGTGATAGATAGCTCATTGGAAGGTTGCCATCTCTCCATTGATCTTTAGTGTGTATTTACAAAACTGGGGTGAGCCTAAGGTTGCCCTCAGAATTCCTTTCTGCCTGTTTTCCCCATCACTTGATGTGTCTCTTAATTTAAGGGTATTGTTACCCCTCCCCTTTCTTTAGACAGGGGCTCACTGTGTAGTCCAGGTTAGCCTGGACTTTACTATAAAGACCAAACAGATAGTTATTCTTGTCAGCGAATAATCTGCTGTGGTGTGCACTTTTAACTTTGGTCTCAGCTTTTTTCTCCCCTCTTAACATTTTCAGGATGAATTCAGGAAGAATGTGCCATACCTGAATTAATTGCTAATGGATAACACTGAAAAAAAAAAACAAAACAAAAACAAAAAACCAAAAAACAGAACTCAAATGCTCAGACGTTACACATTTGCTGGAACAGGTTTCCAGCGTGTCATCCGCCAGCCTTTGGATCTCTTATAAACAACACTTACAATTGCATGGGTGACTATTTATATATAACTGCAAAGACTCTTCTGAAGACACTGTAATGGAGAAGATGAAGAGGGAAAACTCCACATCATTTTGTATCAGCTACAGCAGAGCAGCTTGGGAACTGCAGTTTTCCTTTCAGGGAGTTCTCTAGCACAAGCTACTGCAGATTGTTAGCCGTTGGCAGCAACACAGAAAGCCGCCCCTTTTGGCCTTTCCAGCACTCAAATGTAGACGATTCACACATAGCTGGAACCTGTCTTCAGGAGAGCACTGGCTCTACTGAAGCCAAGTGTTCATGGTTTTCTTTCTAGGTATATGACAGGCACTTAGCACTTCTGCTGTAGAAAGTAACCTAGACAGAGGTCCTTATAAGCATGACACACAGACAGGCACACAGCTCCTTGAACTCTGTGTAAACAGCACGCTTGGAACTAAGCCACCCTCTACCCCACTGTACTGCTTGCCGCTGTGAGCTGTGCACTTGTTAATGCACAGAGTGAGTGTGAGCTGCATGTAGGTGCAAGTAGGATGGATCTTCCCAACTAGTGACTTATTTTACTGTCCAGAAAAACAGTCTCCACTTGTCCATCTGAGGTACGTTTTTCCCAGGCTGAAGTTTCCAGCACGGGCCAGAAAACCCATGTGTTTGAAAATTGAACTTGGAACTTTATTTTCATATGCCAGACCTCTGCGTGACCTTGGGCAGTTGCTCTTCAGCTAGTCCCTTCCTTGGAAGTGTGAGAACATGGGCAGTCAGCGGAAGAAAAGCATGCTGGGCTTTTTTTTTTTTAGTGATTATCTCTAATTATGTTGGTGTTGACCAGCTCCTAAAAGGATTTAGAGCGGGCTGAGCGACTCCAATGCAGAGTAATTTGTTCTTTCCACACAAGCTTTTCCCTAGTTAACAGGGATATGATGTCTTTTGAAGACCCTGATAAGCTACCTGGGTTTCGTTGTTCATGGAGATGATAGTCCATTACCATTATTAGTATTAGTAACAGTGAAGGCAAGCAGTGGATTGAAATGTGTTCATAACTATCCTTTGCTCCACTGTGAACTTTATCTTTAAACTTAGAAAAAGTACCAGAAATACCCGGTAAGCCTTTGTCACTTGCATGCTGTCTGCCTTCCTTGGAGTTTCTGGTTGGAGGGCCTTGGTCTGCTCCTGGCTCTTTTCTCACATCAGCCTAACTTCTGTCTCGTCCCATATTGAACTCTGACTGACAGCAGTCTTTTGATTATCCTATTTTAGATCAAAGTCTTACGTCTTGGGCTAGGGATGCAGCTCTGTTGGTAGAATGCTTGCCTACTATCCTTGAAACTGTGGCTGCTGTCTCCAGTACTGCTTAAAACTGGGTATGGAAAGCTAGTCTTGAATCCCAGTGCTTGGAAGGTGGAGGCAGGAGGATCAGGCGTTTCGATCATCATTGACTACATAGTGAGGTCAGGGTCGGTCTTAAAAAAAAAGGCACAGTAGGTCTAGCAGAATCAAACCAGTTACTGAGAGAGACAGAGTTAGTTCGTGTGTGTGTGTGTGTGTGTATGCGCGCGCGCATTGTGTTCTTATTGGAACTTGTTTGCAGTTTTAAGTCATCTTTGGATACAGAAAATGTTGCTTGGGAGACACTGGCCAGATACTTGTTTTTCTTTAAGAATCATGAATTTTGTTCACAGATTGGATTTTGGCTCTTGATTCTCCCAGTACAGAGCACTATTGAACTTTATTTTTTACTGCCTTTTTATTAGTTTGGCTTTTTTTTTTTTTTAAATAAATGATCAGTGTGTGAAATTTTAAGCCAAATGAGGAATTCCTGGTTTTCAAAAGTGTCTTTAATTTTATATTAAAGAGTCCATGTTGGCTTTATTTTTAGAAATTAAGTAGTTTTATAGTTGTTGGGTAATTTAACACCTCCTGCTTTCACCTCTTCTTAAATAAATGGAGAAATCTGTTAGTTGTTTGTATCCTTGGATAAAAAGCTGACAGGGACTGTCAGTTTCATCCTGTGACTTGCCCACATGCCTTTATGTAATGTGTCAGATTGTAGCAAAAATGAGATTAAAATCAAAGTTAAAGTGAGTGAGTTGCTTGACTTAAACAAGGCAAGACAAACCCCTCCACTCCACTTATTCACATAATATAGAATAAGACAGGTTGAGAACTGGGGAAGGAATGTAAGGTTACTTCAATGCAGGAAATGGCTTCACACACTGCCTGTCATACCCTTGATGATTTGTATAAAGAACAAACAGCTGCCATTACAAATGCCCCATACATTTCAGATGTTGGCATAGCACACTTTTTTGAGCTCATTGAATAAAGCTTTGCCCATATGTCTTTGGTGACTTGCTTTCAATTTTCTTCACAAAAATGCAAAATATTTGCGGCTCATTGCTCAATGAAAAGTTGTGTACATTTAGCTTCACAAAGCATAGTACCCTTGGGAGAAGGGTGTGCTTGGATAGAGACTCCATTTTTGTGAAGGAATGGGTGAGAAGGGCAGTTTCCTGGGCTGCTGCCAGAAGGTCTGAAAACAGTTCATAGTAGCTTGTGGTTAGAAAACAAGCAGGAGACAGAGGAGCGACTGCAGACGGGCTGTGGGTATGGGAGAGAATCCTTCCCTTGGTCACAAAACCTTTTAGATAATTTAGTTTATAAAGGGAATTTTATAGTTACTAGAAATGGTGCCTTGGCTGACTGTGGACGGAAATCTAGAGAAAGAGTTGCTTTAACAGAAGTTGGCAAGCCGTGCAGTATTAGAAGTAACACTTCTGTTTTGCTTTTACTCTAATATTGAGCATCAGAGATAACCCGTTTTTCCTTTGCCTTACTTGAAGGTAAACATGCATTTTACAGGCATCTTACCCCCAGTAAGCTAATAGAAAGCACCGTCTTCCACAAGCTCACTTGTTGTGTTTCATTCTGTATTAGACTCACACATCCAGCTGTAGAGTACCAAGCACAATGCTGATGTCCGTACATTGGCGATGTCACCTGAAGGGCTGCTGACAAGGGAAGCAGGTTAGAGAAGTGTCCTGTATGGAACAACTGGTTGGAGCTGGGATGTGGCGCCCATCTGTATGGTTCTAACTATTTTAGGTAGTTACAATTCCAGATCCTCATCTTTTAGAATAAAAGTCTTGAAGGATTGTTCTTGTGGAATGTGCTTGGGCATATGGAGTACAGGTCGTCTTGGTTTGGTTAGTGTCTTGCTGAGCTCGGATTTAGGCTAGCTGTTGCCACATCTGTGCACTGGGTCATACAGTAACCTTTCCTTGTGTGAGGGAGGAGCAGGCACCGTGGTCCTAGTGCTTCTTTAAAGCTCAGGATGTTCCTGGACTCTCTTAACCCTACCTGTGGCCCTTGTCTTTTGTTGAGGGCACCTAAGCTTTTCACTAATGCAGGGGAGTAGCTAATTAGGGCAAAGTCTTTCTCTTAATGTTTTGTGATGGTCAGTAATAATTGATTTTAACAATTGTATGTGTGTTAAGCAGCTTTTGCTCCTCATCTAGCTAGCGCAGTGGTTTTTGGTCCCCTTGAAAGGCAGGACCATTGCTGTACAGAGCAGAGAGGCTGCATCCTATAACAGCAGCACTGCTGCTCCTAGCAGACTGTTAAAACTAGAGGGGCTGAGGCATCCAGTTCTAGCAAGCAGAGGCCCCAGGCCGCTTACCAGATTCTTTAGAGACTCTTCAAGCAGTGAAGCTTTCTCGTAGCGAGATGGTCCAGTTCTGGGCATAGGTTTTCTTCTTATGGAAATGGGAACGGAAATGGAGGAAGAAACTATCTATACATTTGCTTCCTCAGCTCCAAGCTAACTATCAGAAATTGACCTTGTGTTGGGTTCTGCTTCCTGCCTTCACCTGATGCCTCTATCATATATCTGTTAGTAGACATGATATTTCTGTGTGTCTTATTGTCACCTCACGGAGTTTGCAGCATAGCATTCATGATTTTTTGTTATATTTAAGATGAAAGGAGCAGCAGTCTATAGCTGATTGTGAATTTTATGTTTTATTTTTGTGAGTATAATATGATTACATAGTTTCTCCCTTCCCTTTCCTCCTTCCAAGCCCTCCTCTATACCCCTCCTTGCTCTCTTTCAAATTTATGACCTTTTAAAATTATTGTTAAATGTGTATATGTACGTGTATTTGTATATAACTGCATATTTCTAAGTAGAACTTGCTCAGTCTGTATACTGTTACTTGTCTGTATGTTTTCAGGGCTGACCATCTGGTGTTGGATAACTAATCAGCATGCTCTTCCTGGGGAAGACTATTATTTCTGACAGTCTCACACAGCATTCCACAGTTGCCTATAGCTCTTAGTCTAGGGTTGGGGGCTCCTGGGCTTTCCCGTGTTCATTTTGGCATGTCTGTTGTTGAAATCCTTGTTCAGGCAGCCATGTTGGTGAGAATGTGTGTAGCCGCTGACATTACTAGGATACACATTCTTGCAGCAGAGCTCCTCTGGCTCTCTCAGTCTCCCTGACCCTCTTCGACAGTGTTTCTGAGCCTTAGGTATGAAGTTGTTTGTAGATGTGTCCCTTGACTGGGCTTCACATGCTGCATTTTGATTGGTTGTGGTGGTTTCCTTGAGTACTTTTTTTTCTTCCAGTTTTTCTTGCCCTTTTATTTCTCCTGTTTTCAGCACTGGGTTTGGCCCACTTTTCTTTTGCTTTGGCAGCTTTTCACGTATCTTTTAGTAGGGACTTTTTCTCAGAATGGATGGTAATCCTGGGTTTACCCTTCCTCCTTCCCTTTTTCCCTCCCCTCTCCATCTTTACCCATCAGAAGGAACTGGGTCTGAGAGTGACAGAAATGATCCTTGAGGTAGGTCCTGAAGAGATTGAGTCATGGAGCTTGACAGCCCTTGAGCTCTGAGCTTGTGCTTTGAGCAGGTATACTGCCTTAGTCTGCACTTGTACTGACTTGAGTTTCAGAGAGACAACTCCATTTTTCTCTAGGGTTTAATCTTTTATGTGTATAAACATTACATGTCAGAGTAACTAGCAATGGAGTGTGTTATTTTGATTGTTTTGGATTATGTGAAAGCGTAGACACTCGGATTCAAATGAGAGATAACTGTGGGAAAGTAGTTCCTTCACTGAGAGAGGCTCACTAGTAGGGCATTGGGCTCATCACGTGTGGCCGTGCCATTGGACTTGACTCTTGCAAATTGACCATGCCTGGCTGCCCAAGTGTTTGCATGATTAGACAGATTATAGTTAGACAATGAGCTGTTATACACAGCAGTGATTGGACAAGCAAGGCATGGCAGCCCACAAACTACTTTGGAAGAGAATGCAATAAATGTTACCGTCACTGAGGGGAGAAAATAGAGCCACTGTTTGAGAGTAAAGGTTCCTTCTTTGCTAAGCAGCTATGCACCCTCGAGCTTAGTATTACTGGAGGTCAGCCTTTAGCTGATGGGCAGATCCTCTGTGCCCCTCACTCTCTACCCTCCCTTTTCTGTCCTCAATGTCTGGTGTTATCGTTCGTAATAGAATATGCTAGACAGGATATTAGGGTTTTTTTCCATTGAAGGATAGCTGTAGTTTGATCAGGGCTGAGTGTCTGACATTTTTTTTAAGTATGTACAGATAGAACACTGATGTCTGTGATTGTGGAAGCATGTGTGACTAAAGAACTTGGTAGGACTTCTGGGATCGATAAAGGTCCTGTTAAGGTTTGTAACTGTCAGATAGTTTATTTTATTTGTCTTTGAGATAGGGTCTCCCTCTGTAGCTCAAGCTGGCCTTGAACTCATGACGGTCCTCCTACCTCCGCTTCCTGCCTGAAAAGTTACCCTGCCTGAATACTGAGAAAAATACACTATTTATTAGTTGAGGATTTCATACATGAGCACAAGTAGGTTTTGTTAGACGACTTGGGTGTGGGCAGCCATAAACCAGGGTGGTGCAAGAATGGGCCAAGGAGTTAAGGTGCCAAGCTGGTGACTTTGGTGATCCAAGCTGCTTCAGGAGGAGGCTAGGGGTCAAGTAAGTGTTGGAAATGGTGTTTGAGGTTTGCATTGAAAAGGTAGGAGAGAACCAGAAGCTGAGGTTGTGGTAAGGTTGAAGTATAGACTGGGTTTTCAAGAGAGTTATTTTGAAGGTCATGCCCAGCACTTAAGAGGAGAACAGTAAGTAATGTAAGACTCAGGACCGCATGACACTTAAAAAAACACGTGAAAGAGGGAGAGGAAGGAAAGGCAAGGTCATTCTTTTGAAAACATGATTTCCGTTAAAGCGGGGGTGTTTGCTGTGTTTTTGTGAGTTGCATCCGGCAGTAAATATTTCTGGGTCACAGTTGGGGAAGCTTGGAAGGTGGGGTGACTATGGGAATGGTGAGAAGAGGAAAGCCATCAGAAGGCTGATTTCCTGGTTGTGGAGAACGAGCAGGCGTGTGGGTAGTGAATACATGGTGTTTACATTTAGAATGCTTCATATGCATGAAGTCTGGGACTCAGTCACAAGGCTCTGGAAACACTGTCACGGACACTTAGGTCGATGATGAAGATAAACCGCTAGAGACAGATACGCGTTTCCTTAGGCCACTTTGACAGATGAGGCCCATAGCTTGCGTGCTCCCTAAGATGCTTACTGTCTGGTTTTGGTGAGGTAAGGATTAAGGATGTGGCGACTTTTTTTTTTTTTTTTTTTTTTTTTAATCCCAAGGACCCCCAGATCAGATTTTAGTCACAGGAACTGCTTTAGATAGTAGTGCAAAAACCCAGTCCCTCTGAGGCCTGCTACCCAATAAAAAGCTGGGAAAGATTGGTCTCCCTAAGATTATCTTGGCAGGATTTGATGCTGTGTTCTGTGAAGTTGAAAGCAGAGAAAATGATGGTGCAGGGTTTCCCGAAAAGAACGCAGCTCTGACTGAGGCTCTGTGGGACTTGGAGAGGAGCTGTTTACCTGGTAGCAGCCTTGGGTGGGCTAAGGAGTCGAGCTGCAACTGTGTTTCAGAGCTGTTCAGAGCCATGACTGATAGTGACTTCACCCCCACAGGGGCCAGATCCTTTGTCTTTTCCCTATGTGGTCTGCCCTTGTCCAAGCAGTGTGTCGAGAGACTGCTGGGAGGTGCTGTATGGACTCAGTTCTGGATGTGAACAGGGAGACGACAGTGCAGCAGTTTTTGAAAACTGCATGGGGTTAGAACTCCAGTGTTAGGGGCCTTGAGCTTAGTCACTTGCAAGAGGGTTTGGGAGAAGACACTGGGTGAGGTAGGGATTTCAGATTCTTCCCAGACAAGAAGTTGGAAAAGCAGTTGAAGTTCTCATTCACCCTCTCTTGGGCTCTCTCTCTCCCCTCCCTCCCTCCCTCCCTCCCTCCCTCTCTCCCTCCCTCCCTCCCCCCTCTCCCGAGGACCAAATTTAAGTTTTTCTGGGAGAGCTACTGATAACCATTTTCTAAATGGTTAACCATTAACCTATTTTCTAAAGGGTGAAGAACCTTGTTTAATGTCAAGTGTGGATTGAGAGATTGGATCTGTTTATTGGAGGTGTGTGAGAGACTTTGTGATGCAGAGTCCTAAATCCTGTGCTCATCTCATCCCTCCCTTTACATATAATTGTTATTAATGCCATGTTGTTTTTACCCTTGTGCTCTGCACTCATAGCTTGTGGAGTAAATGCTCTGTAAACAGATTTGTATATATTTCGGGAAGTGGGTCTCACTATGTGTTTGGCTTAAATGTCTTTCTTCACACACTCCTACTTTGTTTGTAGCTTGCCATGTCATGCCAGAATCTACTGAAAGTACTTATACCTTAAGGTATACTTCAGGTCACGAGTAATTATCTTCCCTTTCTAGATGAAGAAGGGAAAGTGAGGTCAGCTCATTGGTTGTGAGGACTGTCACTCTCAGATAAGGTCAGTACATTGGTCGTGTACATTGCAGTACAAGGCTGCATCACTCTGACAGCCAGGCTAGACTCAGTCCATGTGGTGAGTGCACCTCTTACTTCACACAGCGCTCTGCTTGGCTTCACTTACCGGGAGAGTATGTCAAGTGCTTGTGTGTTCTAGAATAAATTAGAGATCATTGACCTCAGAGAATTAAATCCATCTATCACTTTGAGTATGAAAAAATAAAAAAAATTGAGACCACCCAAACACAAGTACTCAGTAATTTGGCCTGAGGGACAAGTTGGAGAAGCACTGTGATATGGCTGCCTTGTCGCTCCTTTGAACTCTTGATACCTACTTGAAAGGAGGTGGAGTTAAAATTTGTTTTACCTTTAGGATGTGAATAGTGGATATTTTTCTCATCTACCCTGTTAAAGTCCCGAAAGCTTTGTATGCACAGGATAATGCTCCGCACTGTGCTCTCCCTCCCTGCCCTCCTCCTCCCCTCCCTCCCTTCCTGTCCTCCTCCTTCTCCTCCCTCCCTCCCCGTCCTCCTCCTCCTCCTCCCTCCCTGTCCTCCTCCTCCTCCTCCCTCCCTCCCTGTCCTCTTCTTCCTCCTCCCTCCCTCCCTGTCCTCCTCCTTCTCCTCCCTCCCTTCCTGTCCTCCTCCTTCCCCTCCCTCCCTCCCTGTCCTCCTTCTCCTCCCTTCCTCCTTGTCCTCCTCTCTCCTCCCCCCCCCCCCCCCAATTCCCCAGTGTGGTGCTGGGGATCAAACTCAGTCTTTTCACAGCAAGCACTTTACTGGCTGTCATCTCCCCAGCATACTTTAGAGCTTTTAAAAAATGTTTTGATGAAGTAATTCACATCTCACCTCTATTTTACTCTGGAATATGTTTGCCTTTACATTGCTGGATTCCTGTAAGAATCTGTAGCTTTCTAATTCCTTTGGCTGTTGTTCACATATATTCTTATGCCGTTTACTCTGCTCTTATCTTGAATTTGACTCAGCACTGTTAACCATGCAAGGTTTTCTGCTCAAGAACAAGGATGTTCTCTTGTTCCCCTTTCTCTCTTTTCCTCTCCCTTCTTCCTAGCGGAGGGCCGTCAAGAGCACCATCTTCTTTCCATGCCTTACTAAAGATGATCTGACACTTTGGGAGCACACGAGGAAATGGGGTCTGCTGGGTTTAGACTGGCCTTGCTGATCTTATACAGTCTGGCATGTTTGGTACTTGTGTTTTGGTTAAAGGTATAGTTTTATTATGGCGTCAAACTCACTGATCTCTCTGAGTCATTGTAAACCTTAAGGACTAGATATGAGCTAAGACATATTGGTGAGATGTGGAGGAGTATCTGAAAACAGATGGGGAAGCATCCAGTTTCTTGCTTTATTTTTCTGAGCCAGTATCTGTGGCCTGGAACTGGTGCAGGCTACCCTGACCCCTGTGCAGTCACCCTGCCTTAGCCTCTCTGGGTACTGGTCCTGTAGGAAGGGCCCAGCAAGCATGGCTGCCCTGCTCTGAGAGCTATTGCAATGAGGAAGGAGGATGACGATACTTGAAACTCTTCAGCAGCAGGGAGTGAGGAAGACTGAATCACTGCATCTATTTGTAGGTAGGGCGAGAGCAAGAATAGAAAAATGGAAAAATAGAAAGACAGCCAGATATCGGGGTGGGGTCTAAGTCTAGTTGTCACTTGGCAGAGTTGATATATAATTTCCTACAAGATTTAAAGTGTGATTGGGATGGGTATGGAAAGTTCTCTAGAGATGACAGCTTAGGTATTAGAGAAATACAACAAATCAGCCAATGCTGTGGTAATTTCTCACCCCAATAAGCCCATATAAAAAAACCACATAACCAGTTATTATACTTATAAGCTCTATGCCTAGATTGGGCAGCTCTATCATTATACTAATCTATTCCCCAGCTATGAGATCCCTTGCTATTTGTGGCTTCTCCAGGTCATGTGGTTCTGCTCCATCTTCCTCCCACCTCCTCTTCCTCCATCTCTCTGAGACCTCCCATCCCACCCTTCCCTTCTACTGCACAGTCATTGGCTCTAGGCTCCAGCCTTTATTTGACCAGGCAAAATGGGGAGGAGGTTCACCTGAGTAGTCATCTACTCACTCCTCATTGGGGCAGCCCCTCTTGAGGAAGCAGAATTAACATCCAAATACAAACAGCACCAGGGTAACCCCCACAGGCTAGGGCTTAGTTATGACAGGGAGACAACCAAAAATGTATTTCCCCCGTGGCAGCGCTCTGTGTCTCTTATAATGTACTTAAGTTCTCTCACTTCTCTTGAATGATTTTGTTTATTAGTTCACTGTATGTAGCTGATGGTAGATGTGTATGTCCTTTTGATTGACTGTGACACTCTTACATTGCTTCTTGTTAGAGTAGATGTTGGAGCCATCCATACCCCACTTATTGACCGTGAAGTGTCAGGATGTGTAGCAGGTACGACTGATTCTATAAGCAGCTATGGCACATCATGGCCAGGCCCGTTTGTGTATGTGCTTTTCCTTTAAAAAGGGAAAGTGAATAGTAATGTTTTGTTTCATCTTTGTTTTTGGTGCAAAACTCTGTTGCCAGAGTGATCTCATCTCTTGATTATCTTTTGCTTGATGATTTATTATATTTAGTAGTTGTATATACTCTAAGACATTTGGGAATATTTTCTGTTTGACTGGAGAAAAAGATAAGCTACCTCAGGAATTAATTTTATGATTGGAAGGAAACACTGCTTCTTAGAGATGCTTGTGTTTATCTTTGGGTTCTAGTGTTAGTGGCACTATTCCTGGCCTGGAGCTGTGCTGCCTCTGACTTAAGCGCTGGGGCTGAATTGTGTCAGCATTGCTGCTTAGGGGTTTATCCTAATCCAGGTGTCCTTGGATTGTACAAGGCCAGTGAGCAAGGTGGTGGCAATTATTGCGGACCTAGACAGCAGGTGTGAGCTCCAAGCACTCTTAGGACTCCATCACTGATAATGTGAGTTGTGCTTTCCCTGGGATGTTGTGATTGATGGCTTGATGGGGAGTGAGCAGCATTTGTTTTTGATGGCATTATTCTTCTAGAGCAGAATGCACTATCTGAAGACCATCTGAACTTGGTCTCAAAGGGTTCTGTTGTGTTGCAATGTGAGAAGGTATCTAGCTAGTGAGGAGCCAGCTGCACAGCCGGCTGAAGCACTGCCAGTTTGGTTTTCTGGTTGTTAGGCTGACTAGGTTTTCTAGAAGACAAGTTGTATTTTATTTAGCAATATTCTAAATGCTCTGTGTTGTTGCCTTTGCATGTTATATTTGAGGGGGTCCAGAAGAGTCTAATGGTGGCTCAGTTGTCATAGTTGTAACTGCTTTTCAGAGTGAGTACCCCCTCTTTTCCAGGCACGTTTTTACCTTTGATAAGATTTTGTTATTAGGGAAATTTGGGTCCCTTCTTTGGGTCCTGAGACATGTCAGTCAGATAGTTGAAGAACAGACTCCATGAAGTTTGAAGACCATTATAATAGGATTTAAAAGAGAAACTGCAGGACAACTAAGTTTTAAAAGGCAGCTGCTATGAGTAGCTGATGGAGAAGAGGAAGCCATGCTGTTTGAATTAGGATGGTATGGCGGTCAGTCACGTGGCAGACAAGCAGCCGAAGTGCAGGGAGGGCAGGGTAGAGAAGGACAGGGAAGCCAGTGTGAGGAACGCATGCTTAGAAAAGAGCTAGCAGAAGAGTGCAAGGCCCGCTTTCTGAGGGATGCAGAGAGGCGGCCAGCTGGCCAAGCTACATGCTGTGGCTCACTGAGTACCCTGGGGAAGAAAGCCAGGAGTGGGATTCTGGCAAAGAAGGTACCTTGTCTTAGCAAAGAGCTACTGATTCCTCCATCTCTAGCATGGCTTAAAGTGAACCTGCTCTCTTGATGTAGCCCCATGTTCTGGTGATTGGTATGCCCAAAGGGATTCCATTTTATATTTGGTGGAGCTTGCCATGTTTGGCCCACCCCAACCAGGAACGCAGCCTTCCCTGAGGTGCTTGTGTAGAACCCTGCTCAAGTACAGTAAAGGTTAATACCAACTTAAACCTGTAAGGAACAATCCTGCTCTGACAACCAGTGCTGCACATTGATGAGAGAGCCTCAGCGTTCCTGTAGTTTGGAAAAGTACCCTCCATCTTACATCTGTCCATCCATCCACCCATCTGTTCATTTATTTTAAAACATCCTACTGTGTAGCTTGGGTTGGCCTGTCCTGCCTCTAGCTTCCTGAGTGCTGGTGTTATAAGAGTATAACCATACCAGGTACTGTCTTGTAGGCAGAAGAAATGAGCTCTGTCTGAGATGAGAGGGAGTGAGCGTAAGTTTACTCAGGAGCACAGTTCAGCACTACCTTTTAGCATGTTTCCTGAAGAGAGGAACAAGTGGCAGATATCCCTTGCCTGGGGGTGGAGGCATTCTGTCCATTCTAGGGTTCGCTTCAGAGGCTGCCTTTTTCCTCTTGCTTTCTTTAGAGTTAACAACTGTACCCTCTTTCCCCCACCCTAGTGCTGGTTCTTTGAGAGGGAGTCTCTCCATGGTCTAGGCTGGTCTTGACCTTGCTTTATATCTGAGGGTGGTTTCAAACTCTGATTGTACTGCCTACACCTCCAAAGTGCTTAGCTTACACATGCAAACCATCATCTGTACCTGCCATTCCTCATATTCCTAATGAGCAGTATAAGAGACGGCACAGAATTTCTCATTGAGACAAAATGTGCCATGAGAGTGCTGGTTAATTTAATAATATAGCTATGGGCTCATTACACGACTCTCTTGGATATCAGAAAAATAAGATCAGAATTGCCAGAATTGTCTGGAAATGGAGGTCTACTGAATTTCCTCCATTTCCCTCACCTTTTTAAAATTTTATTTTTATCTAACGTTAAGCATAACTCGTACATAAGAAGCGCTAAGTGGTAGAGAGCACAGTGGAACCCAGATGAGGGGAAGGCTGGGGTGAAGGATGGGTAGCAGGGGCTCCACTCGATGATGATGATGATGATGATGATGATGATGATGATGATGATGATGATGATGATGATGGCGGCGGCGGCGGCGGCGGCGGCGGCGGCTGGTGCTCAGCTCTGCTGGCTGACTTCTGAGTAAGGCCTAGGGTGTGCGAGCCTTGGGGCTAAGTGGCTTTCCCCTGCTGAACTCTAGCATTCTGCCTGGGAGAAATGAGGTTGGAAAGGGTGGCCAAGCCAGTATCTTACAGGCCTCCGCTTCCGCGTGAAGAACTCCACTTGCTGTCTGTGACTAGTCACTGAGGTTTTCTGAACACAAATGATTCCATCAGAACTGGAGTTGAGGAAGACTGGTTGAGAAGCAATATTCTGGAATGATTGGAAGTAGGGCTGACCAGTAAGTTGTACGAAACAGAGGCGGAACCGTTTACTTGTGGGTGACTTTTCTATTTGTGACTGAAGTTTTTCTCTCAAGCCATGAAAGAGCTTTTTGGGGCTCTGTCTTGACGATCTCTGAGCACATACTGAGGAGTGATTTAATCTCCTCATGTGCTCTTCCCCTGGGCCCCGTGTGCAGACACTTACGTATTTAGGTCCCTGCTTCTGGCACTCTTGTTTTTCCCCAAGCTTTTGCTTTTCTGTTGTGTTGGGGGATGCAACCCAGGGCCTGTGTTTGGTGTGTGGAGGGGGTGCTTTACCACTAAGGGTCTCCCAGCTCCTGATTAATTTCTAAAGGGACTCTCTTAATAGGGTTTTGAGAATGCTACTTAGTTGACTGAGTTAGTGCTTCTTGATTTCTCTTTCACCTCCAGTGTCATTAACCTAGCTACATTCTTAGTGATGTTTTAGGGATGCTCTTGTGCCATTTTGAAAATGGCTTGTGTTTAATCCATGTGAATGTTCTTCCTTGTTCATAGTCTTGGAAAGTCAGCGTGCTAACTGGTAAGTGAAGGATTTTGGAATTAAAGCTTGGTTTCCTTGACACCTAGTGTCCTTAGCTATAGAGGGAAGCTCTGGCTGAGTTCTCATGAAGGGGTCATGAGGATGTAAATGCCTTGGGAGGCTTCGGTAGCTGCCTCCTCAGCTCTAGAACTCTCACACACTGCTGATGAGAAAAAAAAAATACTAACACTGATAACTTTTGCTTTGAAGTATTTGCAGTTACTAGGGTTTTTTTTGTTTTGATTGGTTTTTTTTAAAATTAAACTCAGTTCCATGAAATGAAATGAGGGAGATTTGTACCCTAGTAGTTTTAATTTTTCTCTGTAGACTGTTATTCTGCATTTTTAGTTCTGCTTTGTAAATTTTTACTGGTTTTTCCCTCCAAAAGTATAGTATTTTAGCCCTGTAGTATTTTAGTGGAAACAGTGTTCTTTGTCAGGCTAAAGAAGCGCCTTTGTTATCCCTTTGAGACATTCTACAGATGCCATTGTGCAGTTCTGAAAAGTATGCTGTCTCTTCTGCATTAAATTGTGCATGCGTTGTGGTTGGTATTGTGATGAAGTTATCGAGAAAACTAAACAATAACACTTGTCATGTGATAACAAAACAAAGACAGGCTTTTTCTTGATCCTTGGGAGATGTATGTTATGTGTTCCTGTGTGGTCTCAAAGCAGATGATTCCTTCTGCACTTGAATGTGACCACAGATGGTTGACTCTGTAACCAACTTCACAGTTAGAATGACTTCCGAGAAGGACTCTCAGCTCATGTTGATATGTTTTGCTCTTTAAATATCTCTGAATCTATTTGCTAAGTGGTCTTAACCCTTGTATTCAAAAGAATTGGAAGCAAAAATCTGCTGGGAAATTGGCTTGATAAAATACAGGAAATTCCTTTCATTCTTTTGAATCCAGCTGAAATCAGACTTTTGAAAGTCCTCTGGTGTAACAGTGTCTAGAAGCCTTGGTTGTTTAGAGTCCAGCAGTGTGTAAGCTTGTAAGCTCAGGGAGCGCGTCATGAATGCACCCCTGTGTTCAGGTAAATCTCCTGCACACAGAACAGTGCCGTTTGGTATAACGATGGGACCTTAATCTTATATTTACTACCTCTAAAACTCTTAGTGGGAGGAAAGCAAAGGGAGAAGACCCTGTGTATCTTCAAGGATTATATATATTATATCTGATTTATTACATTTATTTTATTTATTTCTGTGTATGTGTGTATATCAGGACAGTTTGTGGGAGTTGCATCTCTTTTACCATGTTGGACTATACATCAGACTTAGAGGCAAGCACCTGTACCTGATGAGCCATCTTGATGGCTCTACCTTTTTTCTTATTACAGTATCAATAAATATTATGTACAGAAAACTTGGTAACAGAAAAATACAATAGAACAAGATCTCCCAGTGCCTATATTTCTGGAATTAGCAGCTAGTATTTTGGTTAAAAATTCCTAGTCTTTGGTTTGTAGGTATGCATATATAGATTAACACAACAGCATTCTCTCTCTCTCTCTCTCTCTCTCTCTCTTAAATTATTTACTTATTATATGTGAGTACACTGTAGCTGTCTTCAGACATACCAGAAGAGGACATCAGATCCCATTACAGATGGTTGTGAGCTACCATGTGGTTGTTGGGAATTGAACTCAGGACCTCTGGAAGAGCAATCAGTGCTCTTAACCACTGAGCCATCTCTCCAGCTCCAACATTCTCTTTTTTAAACTTACCTTCCTTTGACAGAACAGGGCAATAAAAACCATCTGTGCTCCACAGACTGTTATATGGTAGAGTTTGAGTTTGGAAACATTAACCTCATTCGAAAGCTGCGGAAGCAGCTTAGTCTTGTGAAGTCCCACATTCAATGGTTGCCTTAATTCTTGGGCAAACAGAGTCCCATTCAGGAAGTCCGTTTCTACACCTGTATCATGTAAGTGCCACCTATGGTCTCTTCTAGCAGTTCCAGGGTTTCAAGCTTAGATCTTTAATCCCCTTGGAGTAGTTTTTGTACAAGGTGAGACGGGAGTCTGATTTTGTCACTGTACACGTGGACATCCTGTTTTCCAAGAGCATTTATTGAAGATGCTTTCTATTCTTTAGCACATGTTTTTTTGTCATTTTTGTCAAATAGTAAATGGCTGTAGTTATGTGTGTGCGCGCTCATATTTGGGTTTTCACGTTTGCCCATTGGTGTGTGTCTGTTTTGTTCGGCTATCATGGTGTTGTTCATCTTTGTGTCCCTGATGTGTCCTGCCGGCTGGAATAGCAGGCTCTGTAGCAGTGTTCCTCTTGTTTAGGATTATTGGCTGTTTGGGGGCTTTTGAATTTTAGGAGCGTTTTCTTATTTATTTTCCCCCTTTGTTCAAGGATGTACTTCTGGACCTGGATTAGGTTACAGTTACTTCTTTGTCCACCATTTAGACATCAGTGGATGGATTTCAAGTTCTGTGGATTAATTTCTCCTAAGTTTTTTAGAAATCTTATCTTGCTCCTTACTTTTCTGTTTGTGCCTGTTGCCCAGCTTTCTGTTTGGTCCTTGCTTCTACTTGTCCTTGCCAATCCTGGGTTCTTCACATGGTTTTCTACATTGTATTCATACAGCCAGTGATGTTGTGGAGCCTTAAACCCTTTTCTCTTGCACAGAAGAAACCTTGCACGTACTAAACAGTCCTTCCCTCTCTTCCAAGGCCCCGAGCCTGGGCTTCTATTTTCCATTGCCACGAGCAGAGCATTCAGGCTCTAGGTTCAGATCCTCATGAACACCTTGTGTGTGTGTGTGTGTGTGTGTGTGTGTGTGTGTTCGTTCTCATGCACACACACCCCTTGTGTATGTGTTCTCATGCATACACACAGGCATGCACACATTTGCTTTTATTTTTCAGGCAGGGTTTTGCTTTGTACTGCAGCTGGTCTTACAGCTCCTGGCTTAGCCTTCCAAGTGCTGGGATTACACACACGTGTGATCACTCTTGTCCTGTAACACTCTTTTTCATATTCTTTTATCTTAAAACAGCTATCCCAGTGGGTGTGAAGAACTATTACAAAGTGAGTTTGATTTTATAATGAGTAATCTCAAACTTTTTTTCTTGCTCTGATTGGCCATTTGTAAATATTGTGAGAAATGTCTCTTCAAGACTTGCCCAGATTTTGAGTTTGATTTCAAGTCACGTCATATGTTCTGTGTTCAACCCTTGTCACATACATGCTCACAGATATTTCAGGCTATTCACCTGTTTGTTTTACTTCACCCCTAGTGGTTTCCTTTAACAATAATTCATTGATTTTGTCAAGGTCCAATTCATCTGTTTGCTTTTCCTTGTGTTGCTCTTGATTTTATATTTAATCCAGAAAAATAGTGAAGATTTATGTACACATTTGTTCTAAAATTTTTCTATATAGCTTTTACTCTGACATTCGGTGTTTGATTTGGTGTTTGGACTTCTATTTGTAGTGTGAGACAAGGGCTCACAGTTTTTTTGGGTGTAGGTAGCTGCTGAACTGTCACTGTTTGTTGGAAGACTTTGTTCATATTAGTAGACTTGTCATTCTTGTTTTTAGGGTAACAGTTACTGTCCGTTGTTCTGTATGTTTTGTTCCAGTGCTATAATGTTTTAATGTAGCATTTTAATTTTAAAATGGGGCTCATTTTTGTCTTCTGTTTCAGTATTAGTTTAGTTACTAATATTGTAGCTCTTACAATTCTCTCTTTACAATTCTACATAATTTTAGTATTATCTTGTCATTTCAAAAATCAGCTTGCCCTTTTGGTCCATTCCTATATCTGTAGATCTGTGTGGAGGGCAGCAATTGCCATTTCTGCACCACTAAACCTCTGGCTCGGCCAGCACTCCTCACCTTAGGGCTAACTTCATGACGCCTTCCAGTGTTTTCTAGTCTTTGTATGTATATTTGTTACTTCTTCAGTTAAGATTATTTCTCTACATTTTATTCTTTTTGTGTTGTTCATTGTGTGGAAATATAACTGATTTTGTATATTAATTGTTACTAAACTGGTTCATTATCAAAAGAAGTGAGAAGCCCATACTTTTCTATTAGGTGATTTTTATTTTTTAATTTAATGCTTTTTGTTTTTCTTAAAACCATAGATGTTGGGGCTGGAGAGATGACTCAGTGGTTAAGAGCACTGACTGCTCTTCTGAAGGTCCTGAGTTCAAATCCCAGCAACCACATGGTGGCTCACAACCAACCATTCGTAATGAGATCTGACACCCTCTTCTGGTGTGTCTGAAGACAGCTACAGTGTACTTACATATAATAATAAATAAATCATTGGGCCTGACAGAGTGGGGCCTGAGCGAGCGGGGCTCAAGCAAGCAGAGGTCCTGAGTTCAATTCTCAGCAACCACATGATGGCTCACAACCATCTGTACAGCCACAGTGTCCGCATATACAATAAATAAATAAATAAAAAATAGATGTTCCCCTTCTTCCTTTCTTGCCTGACTACCCTGGCTTGAAGTTTGAATGCAATGTTGGGCAGAAGTATCAAGGAGAATTCTCTTTTTCCTGATATTAAGAAGAAGGCTGTCTGTCTTCCCATTGAGTACAGTGTTGAAGGGTAGACTCTGCTAAGTGTTCTTCACTGTGCTGAGAAGGTCTGTGTGCATATTTTGTTGTCTGTTTATGATGGAATAGATGCTGTGTGTCTCTTCCCCCCTCCCCCCCTTCTCTATTTTCTTTCTTTTCTCCTCAACCCTTAAACTTGGTGACTATATCAGCTAGAGAATGTGATGCGCTGTGAGTTCACCCCAGGAGATTGTAGATGGAACACTGGAAATCAGGACTGTGTGGGATATTTGCTGTATGTGTTTGTGGTCTCTGTAGACAACCCTTTTTGTTCTTTCTAAGCAGAGGATTTTAATGTCTTCCTTTTGAGGCAGGTGAGCTCATCTTTTGTAATGTTCCACTTTTGTATAGAAGGGTATGCTTCAACCTTGTGCTGGCTTAGGATAAAAAAAACAAACCACATAAAGCTGGGGCTTAAACTCACTTGGGATGGGCTGGGGGAAATGGTGAACAGGAAGTGGTTTGGGTGATGGGAAAGGTATGGGCTTGTGTTCACCGAGGTAGTTTGTCCTGGGTGGACACTAGAGTTCAAACCCTTATGGTGGGGAGCAGCTTGTGTGCTCCCTGGGTGTGCTGCCCATTTCCCCAGCTTGCTGCTTTGGAACCCCAGCTGGCCGCCTTCTGGCCCTGTCTACTAGCATCATAGATGAAATCTCCCTAATGTCATCCCACCCTAGGCTGTCTCAGTTGAGTCAGTGTGTCCTACCATGGTGTAGAGATGTGAACCTCACCTTCTCAGATGATGGCTGCCACAGGCCGAGAGCCCGTGTAGCTTACAACGGCTGGGTAGAAGGTGTGGGTCCCACTAGTGCCCTGTAAATTCTTACGCAAGTGCTCTGTGGTGCTGCATCATCTTTATCCCTACTTGCTTGAAAGTCCTTCCTTGCTGAACACAGGATCACAGTGTCTGCCAGCCTCTGCTGTAACCCTCTGGCTTCACAGCAGCCAGGATCCACTCCAGGAGCCAGGACTGCTCACTTATCCAATGGCACAGGATTGTGTGTGGACCAGCATGCCCCACATGCTATGCCCCTGCAGTGCTGTGCACCTGAAGAGACTGGTCAAGCATGAAAAACAGCAAGTACAAGGGTTGTTTACAAACTCACTGTGTATAACAAACTAGAACTCAGAAGTACTGTGGTTTGCTTGGCACCTTTTCTCCCCTCCACACCTCTTCCTTCTTAGCCAGTGTTTAGCTGTGCAGTCCTGGCTGGCCTCTAGTGTGTTCTGTAGACCAGATTGGCCAGAAGAATCACAGAGATCTGTGTGTCTCTGTCATCCTAGTGTTAAGATTCAAAATATGTGCAACCACACTTGGTATGTGCACATACATTCTAAAATATAGTTCTTGTACACGTGAACAGGGAAAACCTTTTGTTTAACTTTTGGTGTACCAAGCCATTGTTAGTGCTTTAACATTAAATGCCAGGTATGTGCAGTGTGTGTGTGCGTGTATGTGTGTGTGTATCTGGAACACAGAAAGATCCAGGTGGTGGGTTTGTTATTCTCCACATTTTATAATTTATTATATATATCTAAAAAATGCTTTTGAGAAGATTTATTATAGTAGAAAGAATTCAGGCAATCCTGTGTGTGGAACTGTCTGTATCCAAATGTGAATGGAGATGGGGCTGTGATTGGTTAGACTGTTGGGGTTTAAGACTTACACAAGGACCACAAAGCAGTGGACAAAATAGGCTACGGTTCTGCTCCACATTCAGTGGTCAGGATGCTGAACTAGAATTCCATAGCTGACTTGTGGAAATCCAAGCTGATTGGTTAGCTACCGTGGGATTTACATTCTGTGCCATTAAGGGAAGTTATTTAATTTCTCTGAGCCTTATTTTATTGTAATATGAAATGAATTTTGAAATACTTGCTTGCAGAGATTTTGAAATAGAAGTGAGGGTGATTGTGATTTGGGAGAGCTTGCTCCTGAAGCCTTGAGTAAATGCCTTGTTTACTTTTAAACAATAGTGCAGCACAGACCTGCAAGTGTGTGAAGCGAGCTTCAGAGCCACTCATCCTTTGGGTTTGGAACAGGGATTAGTTTTGTGTGTTGGTCCAGGCTCTTCTTGAGTGTTTTGACAGTTGCAGGTAACATTCCAAGCTCCTTTGTTGGCAGTTGCTTATTTCCTTCTATTGTGGCTGTTGTTGTTGTTCAGAGTGATTATTGTCAGAGAAGTTAGACAGTTTAATGTTCTCCCTCTTTAACTCCTGAAGATGCTCACACTGTGGTTGACTGCATGTGGTGCTTATCTAAGTTGTAGGGTTTGAATTTTGTGTAGTGAAATTTGGGAAGGCCTATTTCTTTGTGTTTTCATTTTTATTTATTTATTTTTGGTTGTTGGTTTTTCTCTTGCCTGCAGATGAAGTATTTGAGTAAGAGAATCTGTTGTCGCTGTGGGGGTGACAGTGTCAGGGTGCCCATTGGGCTGCCGGAGCCTGGCCTAGTATTACCTCAGTGGTTTTAACATAGCTTTTTCTTAGTCTTAGCTGTCATCAAATAGCCACATACCATAAATAGGAAGTCCAAATAAATATTCTTAATATGAGTACAAATTATTTGTCATTTATTATTACTACTGCTTAGAAGTTCGAACAAGTTCTTCCACTGTAGATCTGAATTTCCTGTTTGAGGTGATGGTGGCGGGCTGTAACTTGCAGATGTCTACTTAAGCTTTGTTTTGGTTCAGATGCGAATTTTTCTCAAGTTTTCATGTTTTCCATTATAAGTTAAAGTCACTATATTATGGATATTATTTTTTCCCTAAAGACTGGGTCAGGAGAGAGAGTGCAGTTCCACTAAGCAGTTTGTAGGGGAAACTAGTCCTGCTTCCAGCTTTTATAGACTCTTCTGAAGGGAAGGGCTGCTCTTGAGTGGCTTACAACAGCAGGGGAAGATGTCTTGCAGCTGTGCTGTTTTGGTTCCATTCCAGAGATAGTATTTGTGTGCACTGTCAGAGCGTCTTAAAGCCCACCCTGGAAAGGGTTCAGCTCTATAAAAGGGGTCCTGTTTCATAGCCTCACATGTTCTTATGGGGTGCTGTGCTGGTGGTGCTGGTGGTCTTCATTGGTTTGTCTTGTGAACTGAGCTTTTATTAGACACGGGCCTCACAGCTTCAGAATAGGAATTACAGTTGTAGTTTTTCTATCTTGTAAAATAAATTTAGTCGGGCCCTTGGCAAACACTGTGATGAGGACAAGTCACCCCCTTCCTTAAACTCTTCAGCTTTAGTGGTGAGTTTTCAGTTCTTTGCCTTCATGCAGCTTATATGTACGTTGACAGTCATTTGGTTGTGTTCCTCGTGGTAGTTTACTAAGTGCTGATTTACAGATCAAGTTTAAATATCAGAAGATGAAAGATTATACAGGAAATTCCAAACATTGAGCAGTTAAAAGGCAGAAGGAAACAATGCCTTCTTTGGAAATTGTTTAGCCTAACGGGTTCTGTACTTCCTGCTTATTTACATGCATTCTGGGGGATCAACACTCATTAGAAGAGATTTTCCCCTCTTTTCTAAGACTTAAGTGCTTTAAGGTTACATAAGTAGCGTATATTGTTGTCCTCCCTGCTGTAAGGCATGTGGTAGTTACTGCTTCCCTGCCTTCTCCTCAGTGCTGGCTGGCAGAGCTTCTGTGGCCTGCTTCTCTCTCCCTCCTGCACTGCACTCTCCTAGCACCCCTTAACCTTTGTGGGTCCCTTTAGCTGCCTTCCTGTGTGTGTCTGGTTGCCTTCCTGCATTTGGATGGCTCCCTTGTCATCTCACACTGTTCCTTGAAAATTCATTGGGATTCCTTACCCCCTTGTGCCAGCCGGTCTCCTCTGACACTACCTGCCCTAGCAGTTCGAGCCTCTGTCCTTCTGTCACCACCCAACCTTTCATTCTTCAGTTGAGTATAGTAGACACTTCAGTCTGATACCATCCACGTAGCTTTCAATTCCTCTGTTCTTATTTCCTGATCTTTTTGGAAGTGTCTCTGGACCAGTGTCATTCCTGTTTGGCTTTTGACTTCAAGCAACCTAGGAACTCTGTTCTCTTTTCCTCCCTCCGTCTAGCTTACTATCCAGTCATGTCTTTTTGCTCAGCAAACAGTCTGCACCTCACCTCTTTGTTTGTACTTCGGTTGCCCCAGTCAGGGATCATTGGGGCGAGTATTTATCAGTTTCCTTTCATTGTATCACTTGTTCTCAAATGACTGCCAGAGCAGTCTTCCAGAGACACCAAGTTAATATTATTTTCCATTGCCTACAGGGTTGAGTGAGAACATCTGAGTTCAGTACTGACCATGCATTGTTTGGCTGTTGCTTCCGTTTTCCCATCTCCACTCCCCACCCCGTGTTCCAGGCAGATGAGGTACTCTCCGTTCTCGACAGCACATTTATCTTTAATGGTCCCTGGCCCTTTCCCACTGTTCCCACAGTCTGGAATGTACTTACGCCCACTTATCTTCTGCCCAGGAAGCTCCTTCTTATCCTTCAAGGTCACCTTGGGAGCCTTCTCCCCTCATCAGTCAGTTATTGTTGAATTGTCTGTGCTTCCCTTCTCTTGCCTACAGTTATGTATCCCAGCAGCCTCCTCTCACACTGCCAGGAGCCTAGTTCCTTAGACCTCTGTAGCCTCAGTACCAAAATCAAGATCTCATAGGCAAGAATAATGAACATTGTACAAGGCTTGCTGGCACATAGTTGAATGTTGTGTTGGACTGAGGGGCACTTGGATTGAGAGCGAGTTTTTACTCAGGGTTATGATTGTCTTCAATTCAAGTTTGAGTGCTGAAGTTACAGAAACACATGCAGAAGTCTAGTTCCAGGTAGGCTGGTAGTAAAGCTGTAGTTGGGAGCCTGCTGATATCCAGAAGGAACATCAGCATAAGTACCAAGCAGAAGTGCTGGGAGGTAGACTGAGCTCAGGGTGTGCCTCCCTAGCAGTGCTGGACTGAAGGCCAGGCATTGCCCGTCAGGTTGCACCTTCATGTTTTCTAATAGAAGCAATCAGTGTTCAGCTTTATATAACTTGCTTTTTGTCTTATAAGTTGTTTACATTGTGTGTAACAAGAATGAGTACAAAGGTCTGAGGACACCTTTTCGGAGCTGGTCCATCTCCAGCCCCATGAGTCACAGGCATTGAATTTAGGTTGTCAGGCTTGGCAGCAAGCACTGTTACCCATATGGCCTCTTTATGTTAATGGTAGCTTTTTAAAATAAATAAATAAATAAATAAATAAATAAATAAATAAATAAATAAGTGAGGAATATCTATGTGCTTTGTGTGAGTGGGTGAACATGTGTATGGGTGTGTGTACATGTGTGTGCCTGAGCTTATCATTGGATGTCTGTCTCGGTTGCTCTCTACATTATTTGTCAAGACAGACTCTCTGAAGCTGGAGCTTATTGATGGTTAGGCTGGTTTGTCAGTGAGCTTCAAGGAGCTGCCCACCTTCCCCTTGGCTCTCCCCACCTTGCTAGGCTTACAGATGCACTGGACTGAGGCCAGCTCTGTGTGGATGCTGTGGGCCCAAACTCAGGTCCTCCTCCCTTCTCAGCATCTTCCATCCCCGGTGATGGCTGTTTTAAAAGCCAGATGAGGAAAGATTTGAAGAGAAACTACAGGAGGTGGGTTAGGTTGGAGAAACAGTTTTCATTTTGCATATTGAGAAGAAAAAATAAACAAATCGGGTTGGTTAGGCAGATTATTTTAATATCTTTACTTTTTAAAAATGAAATTGATAGAGGATGCATTCAGCCAGAAACAAACTGCCGACGATTCTGATCATTGAAGATTTTAATAGTCTCCTGCATTCCGATAGTGTTGGTGCTTCACGGGCAGCTCCTGTGGCCATTTTCTATTGACCCTAACCCCAGTCCTGCTAAAGACTTTAGCGGCCGATACCTTCATTCTGTAGACTTAGGTAAAGGACAGCATGAGAATATTATTTAAATGGTTTGAGTGTAAGTTTAATGTTCTTCCAGGTGAAATAAGTAGAATTATGAGTGTTTTGCCTGCATGTATGTAAGTGCCCGAGGAAAAGGTGTTGGCCCCCTGAGCTGAAGTTACAACTGTGAGCTGCCCTGTAGGTTGGGAGTGGACCCCAGTCTTCCACAGGTGTGCTAAGTGCTCCTGGCCACCAGCTACCTCTTTAGCCTGAAGAGATAAGTTTTTAGTAATGGTCCTTAGGTAGCTTTCCTTGGGAGTTATTGGCTTTTTCAATACGGAAGTTGGGGCAGACTGAGAAATGCTTTAGATCTGCACTTCTTGTATTGGAGCTAGTGCATCTTCCCTCCCTCTCTCCCTCCCTCCCTCGCTCCCTCGGCATTAGGTTACAGTAAAGGGCCTCTTTCTATTTTTTTCCCTTTAGTTTTGTCTTCCTTTTCCTTCTCCAGCCAGGCAGGGCATTCTGTAGTGTAGGGCAAAGAGTTGGAAGTATGAATCAGAGTCTGATATGTATCTTGGTTAGATCTGCTGCTGATTCCCTGTGCAATCCAGACGATGCCCTAGTGTGGAGCTTCCCCATCTATTAAGGGCTGTGGTGTGGCAAGGTACATGGACACTGAGGCCAGTTTTGGCTTTGATTCTGTAAAACCCATTTTTGTTGCATCGTATTTGAGAGTATTGCACAGTGGCCTTTGGTTTTGCTTTGTGCTATTCTTTATGGCAAACAGTTTAATTTTATTTTACTTGTTCATCTTTAAGTCAACATGGGTATTGTTACTACCTAGCAATAGCATCTGTTCACTGCAGAGCGTGTCCCAGGGGAGTTGGCTGCTTCTGCATCTTTCCTGTACCTACATCTTTTATCACATGTGGCCAAATGATCTGTTTATGTGTCTGTCTCCTGCTGTAATTTAAATTTCCTATATCTGGTCTGATATTAAGGAGGGATTCAGTAAATGCTTCTTCTTAAGCATGTCAAATAAAAGTTTTAGGCTTCAGCAGACCCCAGAGCAAATCAGAGTGGAGTTCTGCTAGGTGTCATGTCCTCAAAGTGAGCTCTGAAAGGGCCGCATTTGAAAGCCAAAGCAAACAGAAAACCACAGGAGAGTTACAATAACTAATAGGTTTACCTGAACTGCCAAACTTAGAAAGTCAGACCTGTATGCTTTAGTTTTGAGAGCATCAGTCTGTTCTGTGTTTCTGCTCCCAGGAGCCTGTTTGCTCAGCTCATCATCATTCATTTTATAGACTGAGGGATCTTCAAGTCTAGACTCTGCCCACCGTGCCTTCAACAAAGCAGAGGAACATCACTGACAGTTGTTCTTTTGGCTTCTGACAGTCACAGAGTAGGGTGGAAAACAGACACCTTTGTTGAATTTTGACATTAGTCCGATTGTACACTTCTGTTATGCTATAGTCTTTATTTTTTAAAGATTGTGTGTTAAGAGCTTTGTCAGAATACTTTCTGATATTTTCAAAGCAGTAACTTTTTAATTAGGAAATTGAACCACGGTCTGTCTTATTTTGGGGTGTGTGCATGCCAGCGCTCGGGAACGGATGTAGCTTCCCTATGCATGTTATGAGCACTCTTCCACAGAGCTACTGCTTCCTTCTTTCCCTTGTACTCGCCCCAACTTTGTCTCCTTACCCTTTGAAAAAGCCAGGCCATATTGTGCACTTTTCCTACAATCAGTAGAAGACTGCATTTTAAGAAGTACAATCAAACGTGTGCGTAATGTTGCCAGGACTCTGGTTAAGCAAGAAATATGCAGATGACTCATCCATGGATCAGTCTGTATTCAGAGTCTCAAAGAAATTAAATGATGCTGTGTGGTTCAAAGACAATGTGCACATTGGAGCCCAGGAACTCATGGGACCACAGGTGTTCTCCCTTTTCTGCCTCTGTCTTTCTTCTGTTGACCCCAGATCAATGGGCCAATAGCAGCTGTTCTAAGACACAACGGGGTTTCAGAAAGTGAACATCCATTTAAAGAGTCAGGAAACTAACTCGTCTATGGCAGGGTGGTGGGGTGTTATGTACAGTCTTGCATGATGGTTGGTGGGTGGGAAAGTTGTGTCCCAGGCAGCTCAATTGTCTTAGAAAAGAGAGAGAAAGAGGCTTATTTGGAGTAGGGTGGGCTTTTCATGTGGTTTTAGGGCTCTGCTAGGAAGTTGTGTTGTCTGCATTTCCCCTGGCTTGGCAGGAGATGTTTACTTAAAGGAAGGCACACAGAGTAGAGATGCCCCTAAAGAGCTCTGCTATCCCCTGGTCCTTTCATGATACCCAGAACTTTTTGTACCGAGTTTGCACTCTTCAGGTTTTGGAGTTCTGAGCTGGTGTGTTTCTCTCTCTCTCTCTCTCTCTGTCTCTCTCTGTCTCTCTGTCTCTCTCTCTCTCTCTCTCTCTCTCCTCACAATTACAGTGGTCTTGCTGCAGCCTCAGGACTTCAGGGACTGTAGGCGTTATCACAGCACTTGGACTCTACACCTTGTTTCCTTTCTCCCCTTTCCCTCTGCTCCTGCTCCCTCTCCCCCTCCTTCCTCTCCTTCCTTCTCTCTCTCCTACCTCACTTTCACTCTGTGTGCTCTCCTGTCTCCCCCCAACCCCCGTGGAAAACAGTTTTAAAAAATCAAGTTACCCCAGGTTTAAGATTAAAATCTCTATAGACTCTTGTCCACAAATAGAGGATAATGTTTTCCACCCTAGCAGACAATTCTCTTGACTAGATATACAAACCACATTTTAAGGATAAACTTGCTTATTTCAGTTTTATGATAATGATGATACAGAATTAAAAATAGAGTTTAAAAATATTTTCCAAAGATGCATGTAACATATACAAGTGTCTGTTAACAAAATGCAAGCCGTGTTTTAGCTTATATACTTTGAATTATTTAAAATCTTTTCATAACAATAGTTTACATGAAATTGAACACTCTAGTGGCTAAGCTTCCAAGGCTGTTTCACATCTGGATCTAGTTTAATAATCTAGAAACCAAGGATGTCAAAATTGATAACAGCGATGGAAAGTCGCCTGCTTTGAACAGACGGAAGTGTAATTTGGCCTTCCTGTGTACCGATGCTTGAGTGCAGGAACACATATAGTATCTTTGGGTTGTGTTTCCAAATCCTAGTGCCACAGAAGTTGCCCTTCCACGTAGTTCTCTAGGTCTCTCCAGCTCACGAATGTGTCTCATGAATGGGGGCTTCAGTTTGAAGCTTCAAAAGCTGAGCTGTAGCTGCCTTCTCTGTCTGGGGGGTCAGGCTGCTGTACCAGAGCACCACAGACTTTCTCACATCCAAGTTGGAATTGGCAGTGGTGTTCCTAGTAAGAGCGCTTCTGGGCTTTAGTTAGGTGGCTGTGGTGTAAGCCCTCTGGTGTTCTCACAGGCCCATTAACTTTTATCATAAGGACCTCTTCTCCCCAACCTCATTCTAACTTTGTGTCCTAAAGCCTCCACATACAAAAGTGCAGATTTTGGGGGGACACATTTCTGACCCTACAGCTAGGCTAAAGAAAAGAAAGACACGCAGGCGTGGTAGATGTTTGAGCGAGAGTTTGGAGACCTGCTGGCTGACGCCTAGGTCACTGTTGTTAGTGCTATAGGTCTGTGGCTGCTGGCTTGCTTTATTCCACAGAGCAATATGTTTTAGAAAAAGTCTGGAACTGTATATGTAATAAATTTGTCTGACCAAATTTATTAAAAATGTGTTTTAAGGGCTTGCGAGGGCAGCGGGTAAGGTGCTTTTTGGCAAGTCTGAAGACCTAAGTTCAGTATGTGAGACTCACACAGTGGAGGGAGAGCTAGCTCCTGTAAGTTTCCTCAGACCTTTACACACTCACCATGGAGTGCCTACTTGTACACGCTTCTGATGTACAGAATAAATGAGTGTTAAGTAAGTTTAAAATAGGTTTATAATTAAAAATTATTAATACAGGATTGTACTTTGAATTAAATAAAACGGGTTCTACTTAGAATCTCAGCAAATTGCTCTTTCATGGTGTAGTGAAAATTGGGACTAGCCTGCTTTCATTGGATAGACCAACACTAAAGCTTACAGTTGGGTAGTTTGACAGAGGGATCTTTTTGGAGCTACTACAAAAACTTACCTTGAGTAAGTCTTCTCATGAAGAAAACATTTTTTCTTGACCATTTGGTACAGGTGAAATCTTATTTATTGAATATCTAAAATGTTTCCCTTATGATTGGAAGGTACTCTTTTCAACTTTTGAAGACCTTGCTTTATACAACATACATCCTCTGGGCTCTGTATTTGAAGTGTGTCACCAATACAGATTTACTTCCACCCTTGGGGGGGAACCAAAGGCAACAGCAGTAACTTAGGATGCTTTGGGAGTTCCCTGGACAGCTTTAACAACAGCTCAAAAGAGTTTCTCATGCCTGATGTTAGAGTCTTTGGCTCTTGAGAGGAACAAAAATCACTACCATAAAACTGATGGGACATATGGGCTGGCACCGTGGGTAAAGATGCCTTTTGCTAAAGCCTGATGACTTCAGTTTGATTTCCGAACTCACATGAGAGAAGGGCTGACTTGCAGAGGTTGTTCTCCTGCTCTGTCTGTCTGTCTGTCTCTCCCCCACCCTTTCCCTCTCCCCTTCACCCCTTCTCCTGCTCCCCCTCCCTCTCCCCCTCTCTCTTTCCTTCTCTCCTTGTCTCTCTAAGTAAAGAAAGAAAGTGTAAAAAACTAAATGAGAAAGGCCTTCTGAGTAATGGTTGAGTCATGAAAATTGCAGTTTCAGAATTGGAGTTTTATCACCGAAACAGCCTTTACGTAGTTAACTGCATAGGACAGGCAGCAGGAAGTGCTTTGGGCCACATGAATTTTCTAGCTGAGGAATGAAGTGACTTGGAAGCAAGCTGAGCTTTTCTACTGAGCATGCCCTTCTCCAGCAGGGTCCCTTTGGGTGGGGCCTGCTTACTAAGCTTTAAGAGCTAGATTTCCATCAGCTTTCCACAGTCTTCCAATGACAGGAAACAGGTGATAGCTGGCTGGCTGGACTTGGATGCTGCTTGCGTATGTATATCTGTTGGAGCAGTTGGGTTTTGTGGTTTATGCTTGCTTGCTTCTGCGTGAAAAAGGAAGTTTGTTGTTGAAAGTGTGATTGAATGTCCAGGGAGTTGAGAATGAGCAGCAGGTCAGTGTACTGAGTAGATGGGATTGGGTGCATGTACTCCAGGACTAGAATGTTGTGTTGTAATTTAAAAAGATGTGTATGTATGTGTGACTGCGTGCGTATGTCTATTTTAGTGGCCTAAGTTTTGTTTAGTTTTTTGCATTTTTCTAGGCAAATGCTGAATCTGTGTGGGTTATCCAACACAAGTAGCGTTTCGGCCCGTGAGAGCAGTGAAGCTGGTTTATGTTACCCACCTGTTCTCCTGCCTCAACTTCTACTTTCACACCTCCCACCTGAGAAGCCATATGAGGCTCAATTCTTTCCTAATGCACTGTGAAGTCAGTAGTCTGTTGCATAGTTGTTGGGGTATTTTTTTCCCACATTAAAGGGTGAAAATCTCAATGTAGTACTAACGTATAGAATTTTTCCCCTAATGTATCTGACCAGAAGGAATTGTTCTTTAGTTCTTACAGATGGGAATTCCCACAGTTTCAGCATCTACAGTTGCTGTCGGCAAGAACTGTATGCTGTTTTCATAATGTTGTTCTCTGTCTTTTGTTTCTAAATACCTAATTTTGTCATACTGAGGAAATTCATTCAGTTGCTTAGATTCTGACATTTATATGGGATTAAATAAATTATGTTTTTACCTTTATATAATTTACTCATCTAGTATGCTTTCTTTAAAAATGAAGAGAAACTTCAAACTGGTTTTATTGCTACTCCCTAACAATAGCAAGTGGTCTGCTGTGACCGGCTGGTGATCTCTGTGGTTCTCTTAATAATGCAGGGACTGCCCTACTGTAATGACGGACTGACACCCCCCCCCCCCCCCCCCCCCCCCTGTGTTTACATTGCAGCATTCCCGGGCTTACACAGAAGAGGATTTGAAAGCAGGCCCCAGCTTGGTGGACTTGTCATAGTCTGGGGCCTTGATTGACTTTGACAAGCTTTTGTCTTATGACCCATTAAAATGCAGCGTCTGCAGCCTGTGTGTTTATCCCATGCAGTTAACCTTGGTGGATTTGTCTTTAGCTTATTTGGGAAGAGCCTCTAGAAATACAGTTGTTATTTCATTGCCATAGGACTTCAGGTTTCTTTACACAGAAATAGGTAACTGGTTATTGATTACCACTTGATACCAAGCAAGCATGAGTGTTCCAGTTGGCTCAGCATCCTATGAAGAGGGTAGCTGTAGGGAGCTCAGAAAAAGTACATTTCATGGTGTCCGTTAAAATTGTGAGAGATTATGGTTTTGACTCTGCTCTGAGAAACCATTGGTATACTTTTCTTTTCTATAGAGTATTATTTAATGAGGATCTAATAAATGTTCCCTAGATACTAGAAACAACATGAAAGTATTATTGAGAAACCACCGGATGTATGACATTGCACTGGGAACATGGAGTTTTACTCATCTCACAAAAATGTCCCTTTGTATGGCTCATGGTAGCAGATGTGGCCAGCGAGGAGGTGTGGACAGGAAGCTCTGTGCTGCTTTTCCTACAAATGAAGAGGGAGCTGCTGAAAGTGATCGGGACATTTATATGTGACTGTCTTACACATCCCTTTCCTTTGTTTTCTTCCTTTTCAAAAAGGTTCTCTACTTTCAGAGATCCAGTGTGTGCCATGTTTTCCTTCCTCCTGCACATAGTAGCAGTGATCGTTCGGCTTCCCTGCACTATGGTGCTCTGCTGAAGACATGTTTCTGCTCTGCCCTGAGGTCGCGAGGGTAAGAAAGGAACAAGCAAAGTTTCCTCAGGAGCTCTAGCCTCTCGTTTTAAACCAGAACTGAGAATCATTCTTACTTTTTACTGCATTCACTTTAAGTGTATATAAGGTGTGTGCAGCGTGCCAAAGGGGCGTGGGTGGGAGGTTAGAGACATTTCTCTTCTTTCACTGTGTGAGTCCTAGGATCAAATACATAGTACAGGCTTGGTGGCAGGAACTTTCCCTACTGAGCCGTCTCGAGGCCCATGAAAATACTTCCGTAAAAGGGCTATTATTCTAAACACACCGATTTTTAACAGTCTATGTGGGATGAGGTTGATTTGTGGAATATTTCAGATACTAGCAAAAATCAGTTACTTTGAGCATTATAGATGCTATTAAACTCCATTCGCTAGGAAATCAGTTTCATGCTTCTGAGTTGGAGTAGCCTGGAAGTTGCTGGTTCTGTTTGGAGCTATGTGACAGGGCAAGGTGGCTCTGCTGCTCAGTGTGTAAATCTGTTCTTATGCACTGCAGAAGTACTTCATTCCATTGAAACTTTGGCTCAGTGAGGACTCCTTTCTCCTGTACTGCACCCCACTTTCTCACTTCCCACACTCTGTTACTCTTGGCCTGTGCACATGAACATTCATTGTTTCTTCCCTAGTATATAAGTAGCTACACGTGTGCGCATGAACATTATTTCTTTCACATACTATGCTTTCAAACTAAAATGTAGGATAGTGAGACTGTTGGCTTAAGATACATATTTGGGATTGTGATAGCTTTCTGTTTTCTCACTGGTAGCTCTGGCTGGCCTGGAACTCACAATGTGTAGAGCAGGCTAGCTTCAAACTCACAAAGACATGACTGTGTCTACCTCCCAAGTGCTTTGATCAAAGGTATGTACTATCATGTTCTTCCCTGGGGTATAGCTGTTGACAGATTGCTTTCAGTGGCAGATACTCTTCAGCACCTGTATCAATGCCATGCTCAGTGATGGTAAATTTGTAGGTGTATTTCCCTTTCTTTTTAAATACAGGATTTTTTTTTAAATAGCCCAGATGAGAGTTGCCCTGACCTCTTACCTAGGCTTCCTGTCTGTTGAGGTCACAGATGAGCACCTGCCTGGCCTTCGGGTGCATCTCTCTCACCAGTACTGCTAGTGACTGCCTGCCTGTTTAATTTCAGCTCCATTATCACCTTTAGCCACGTCAACTTCTGAATGCCATTTGAATGCTTTGGCAATCATTTCAGCCACAGGAGAGCGTGTTATATTACGTCACAGAAAATGGGGCCTGATGCGGCGGGTGTGACGGGGTGGTCCCCTTTTCCGTAATTTCCCTCTGTGCTCTGTATCCTGAGCCAGCCGTCCTTAGGCTTTCTTCCCCAGTGGGTGGATGGGAGATGATTACAACATTCCTACAGTGTTCAGAGCCCGTACAGCTCCTTTGTAGAGGGAGGAATCTTTTCCTGGAAACATTTGAACTCATGAACACATGTCTTCTTGACAAAAAAGAGAGAAACCTCAAGACTGCTCTAGACCAACAGAGCCTACACCCATCTTGGAGTAACCAGAGAGACTGCACAAAACATGGGTTTTGTTAAAAAGGAGACAAAGCAGAGGAACTCTGTGCTCTGGGTGAAACCTGATCTATCCTGTGCTGGAACTAGCAAAGGGCAGTCTGTAGTTCCTATCTTTTCAGTGTGTGGTCTTAATTTGAAGCAGCTGTTAGTTTACATCTTTATACAAGCAGTATGAATGTAAAATTGATGGCATTTCACAGATGCTACGCACCGACCAATCATTTCTTTCAGTGTATTTGCATTTAGTGGATAGCAGGCATACATAGCATTTCTAGACCATCTCTTTCATAAGAGAAACAAAGCTACAAAGACTCTTCCCTCCCCCTCCCCCTTCCCCTCCCCCCCCCCCTCCCCTCCCCCTCCCCCTTCCCCTCCCCCCCCCCCTCCGCCCTCTGCCCTCATGCTTAGCACACTCTTTACTTGAACTGTGAACATCAGTCCTGCGGCTGTGTTGTTTGCCTGTTTTTTATTACTCTTCCCTCCTCTTCATGTTTTTTCTCTTCCCTTCCCCCCTTCCCCTTTGCTCTCCCGTCTTTCTTTCTTCCTTTTTATGTGAGAAGCATCGCCCTAAGTGTTCTCTGTAGAATTAGGTGGGGCTGACTCAGCTGTATGCTTTTCTCACATCTGCTGTTTAATGGGAGACCGTGAGTATTGAAAGGAAGGCCTTCTCTTTGGCTGTGGGCAGTTTGGGAAAATGAAAAAGTGAGCAGTTGTGGGTGTTAGTCTTTACTCATCCCTTATGCTGTCATGAACATGGCAGATGAATACTAATTTTGTTAGCTCTAGAAAACAGCTGAGTTAGAACTGTCCACACATTGTCCATATATTTTTTTATTCATGGCTATTTGTAGCAGTTTTGTTTCTGTTTCTGAGAGTTGAAGCAAAAATCTCTTAGCCTATTACCACTAGTTTTAAAGTTTAAAAATGTATATACATTTTCCCCCCTTTGCTAATCTTGGCTCCTTGGATACTTCTTCATGTTCTGGTAGGAGAAATGGGTTGCTTCTGATCTTAGCACAGGAAGGGAGCCACTCACCAGGCAGTCCTGCTTTCCCAGACCCTCATGGTTTGGAGGAAACACCTGGAGCTGCCATTAGCATAGACACTTGACATTTGTGTCAACCATCCCAAGTTGTGTGGCTGTGTGCTGTGTAGTACTGACGATTTAATAGCCTGTGTTTTAAACAGCAGATGTGTAGCGGATGGTTTAAGGTAGCAGAGCAACAACATCTTGGTGTAAATTTTTTTTTTTTTTTTTAACCACAAGGACATAAAGAGTGGTTTTTAAAAAAATATCATTTTCTACTAAACATTACTGGCCTCTGTTGATAGTTTTCTGCTCTATTGCTTGTTCAGTGATGCATACTTTTTCCCCTGAAGCTGTCACAATAACACACACTTTTATCGGCCCCAATTGGAGAATGCCAACATGGTAATTGTGGCAAACCACAGCAGCCTTGTTCTTTTGATTGTTGATAAGTAGAGAAATCTTTACTTAGGATATTATATAACTATATTACTAATGATGGAGTTGGGTAATTCTAATTAAAGACTAATGAACACTGTATCGTTTGAGAAAAATTAGTCTGGTTTTGTTTTTGCCCATTAAACTTTGTTGCCTTGGGCACTTCTTGCTTGTTCACTCTTTTTCCCTTGCTGATAAAATGAGAATATTGGACTAGATTTTGTTTGTTTGTTTGTTGCTGCTGCTGCTGCTGTTGTTTTGAGACAGTTTCTCTGTGTAGCCCTGGTGGTCCTGGAACTCACTCTGTAGTTCAGGCTGGCCTCTAATTTAGAGATACATCTGCCTCTGTCTCCTGAATATTGAGATTAAAGTCATGAGCCACCACCTCCCAGTTTAGACTAGATACTTAGAATTTCACAATGCCCAGAAAATAGTATTTACTGAATAGTGTTTGCCACCTTCTGAAGACAAGTCTAGATGCTCCTGCTATACAAGAAAGAAAGAGCCCTGCCTTCAAGGACTTTAGTGGGAAATACAACCCCGATTTATGTTTTTGGAAGCATACCACATTTGTGGCACTGGGTTTCATTTTTCTGGGTGGGGCAGTTAGAGGCCCATCCACATCTGAAATGCTGAGAGTTGCAAGCATGGTAATTATGGTGAATGCATGTGCTATAATCATGTTTTCTTGATGGTAGTGATTTGTTTAAAAACTCATCTTAGAAACAAAGAAAGTGGTGTTGGGTCTGAGCTCTCAGAACTGTTTTAAAAACATGGTTATTTACGGAGAGTTACACCTACCTTCATTGTTGACTCTTCTTGTCTCAATAAGCTCCGCCCGTTGTTTTCTGTCTTATAACGTCAGTTTGAATGAGTGATGTGGGTCAGCTCTGGGATGTGTACAGAGGTCACTGATGCAGCCTGTGAGGTGCAGCTCTGCCTGGTTTACCTGTGCTCTGTATTTCCATAGTAGCAGTTTGTCCTCAACTTGTGTTCTTTAGCTTTTGATCACATGACCAAGCAAATGACTTTCAAATACAATGTGATAATAGGTTTTTGTGGGGTAGAGCTATTTCTGGTGAGAACATACTTTAAAACATGTTCTATAATCATTTCTACAAACTGGCATGGATCTTTTCTACGGAGTAAAGCAGGAGCTTTGTGATCCATTCATGAATGTTTTAAGGGGCAGAAATTGCATTCTGTTGGACATAGTGAGCTATTAGTGGTTGTTTTAGTTAGGGTTTCATTGCTGTGAAGAGACATCATGACAAAGCATCTCCCTTTTTTTTTTGGTTTTTCAAGACAGGGTTTCTCTGTGTAGCCCTGGCTGTCCTGGAACTCACTCTGTAGACCAGGCTGGCCTCGAACTCAGAAATCCGCCTGCCTCTGCCTCCTGAGTGCTGGGATTAAAGGCGTGTGCCACCACTGCCCGGCGACAAAGCAACTCTTATAAAGAAAAACATTTAATGGAAGCTGGCTTACAGTTTCAGAGATTTAGTTTATTATCATCATGGCAAGAAGCATGATGACACACAGGCAGACATGGTGCTGGAGGCAGCAAGGAGAGACTTTGTGCCACATTGGACCTGGCTTGAGCGAGGAGACCTCAAAATCCACCCCCACAGTGACATACCTCCTCCAACAAAGTCACACCTCCTAATAGTGCCACCCTCTATGGCCAAGCATTCACAGTATTCACATTCTGTGGCGGCTGTTCTGGTTCAAGCCAGCACAGTGGTTTCTCCTATGATTACAGTGTGCATAGCTATTGGTCGTATTTTAACAGCTTGCTAACGGCAATGGAAACTTCAGTTTTCTATTTCACTGCTTTCTGAAGATTTTGGCCATGCCATCATCAGTTGATTGTTCCCGTCTCTTGTAGCCAGAGTACTTAGCTGCCAATTTATTTTGGTTAGCTTATAGAAGTGTGGGACATTTTTCTTTTAACTTCACCTAGACTCACTTCTCCAGATGTAATTTAGAAAGTGTGTGCTAGAAGTCAACTTTGGTTTTATGTGATAAGTGCATACAATGATCTTAAATATGTTTGTAAGAAGACCTGTTTTCTGGCGTTAGAGACCCGGTCGGATCTTTGTTCCCGTTGGTGGGCGTTTCGAAGGGGAGTCGTGTGTGGTAGTTAAGACTGTCCTTTGTAGTACTGCTCTCAGAGACCGTCTGTCTTCTGACCTTGCCATGTCACTGTTTCTTCGGGCCTTTCTCTGTCTCCTCCTTGCATGTAGATAGTAGAGAGGGTTCCTTGTAGAGTCCTCTAACCCTGAACAAAATTGGTTTCCTAGGTGATAGCTGTATTCCTCATTCTTGTAGCTCTGTGTGCATGTGACCACAGCTCCCAAGTGGTGTCCCCAGTGCACATCTAGACTCTTACAAAGCCTGTTTTCTCTACTGGCTAGCAAGACATCTCCACAAACTTGTCAGTCACAGGAAAATTAAAGTCAACTTCTATGTCTTGGCTAGACCCATCTTCCTGGATATCCTGTTTCCATGGATAACTTCCTCAGCTTCTCGTAACCTCCCTAGATTCCTTTTCTCTTTCCATGGTCAGGATAACTTGTGACTTTCCCACGAGATTCATTTCTTACCCTCTTGATTGCTTTGGCCTTAATAACGAACCATGCCTGGATTTTTACAACCACCTGCCAGCTGTCCTCCTGCTTCAGTCCCATTTTAGACCCTACAGTCAGGCTGGGCTGTTGAAACAAGAGTCTTACACATTAGTACTTAAAGCTCCAGAGCTCTAGAAGCACCTAATTTCAGCATGTGCCCATATGAGAGCAGGTAGCTTTCCTCTTCTGACTAAACAACATTCTAATACATTGGCATAGCATGTTTTAAAAGGGTCATGTGTGTGTTTTGTGACTCTGCTTTAAAACAATTGTACTTTAGTTTCCTTTTCAAACTGTTGGTATCTGTCCCCTTTGGGAAGCTAGCTGTGATACTACCTGGTGTCTCTAGGGACCCAGCACTCAGAACACTGTGGGAGAACAACCATGAGGGAGGGGGTCAGGGAGCTTGAGCTGGCTCCACCTGCCTGCTGTCTGCTATGTTCGAGGAGTCCCTCTCTGCTTGTATAAAATTTAGGCTGCCAGTTATTTTTAGATTGAATCAATTTTGTTTCATAAGTTGTGATAGAATAAGTCATTATGTATATTTTCCCCATTCTATAATATCTTTATTTACTTTGGATTAGGACCTTTACTTTTCTTACACACACACACACACACACACACACACACACACACACACACACAGTGTTTGAGATTGGGTAGGGTAGAGGCTTGGAGTTCTGATTTTGACTTTAATTTTCTCAGAAGCTTAACTTTTCACATAGTGCAGGTGAATCAGGATATAATGCTGGAAAGCAAAAAATAGTACAATTTTGTTTTAGTAAGTTTTTATTGCTGTTAAGCACCAGCATTTAAAAATGGTTTTCTTTTTTCTTTTCTTTTCTTTTCTTTTTTTCTTTTCTTTTTTTTTTCTTTTGGTTTTTCGAGACAGGGTTTCTCTGTATAGCCCTGGCTGTCCTGGAACTCACTCTGTAGACCAGGCTGGCCTCAAACTCAGAAATCCACCTGCCTCTGCCTCCCGAGTGCTGGAATTAAAGGCGTGTGCCACCACTGCCCGGCTTAAAAGTGGTTTTCTTAATACTTGCTAATATTACTGACAGTGTTTCCTTAATAAAGAATAAAAGCCAGAAGTAAAAGAGAACTGTACATATTAGATTTTCTGTGTAGTTGGGATCAAATACAGTCGCTCTCTCTTGTCTGGGTCAGTTTGTGTTCCAGCTGTGCAGAGTGTGCACCATTGTGATGCTGCTGGATTCTGAGAGTTCTAATAGAGCTGTCTTGAGTTTGTGCCTTCCTTAACAGCGCCCGTTCCGGTTTCTCTGCTGTTCCTTTTCCCACCCTGCCTTGCCCTTTCCATCCCCTCACCACCAGATTGAAAGTGGGAAAGTCTAAAATATTATCTTGTGGTTTTTATTTTGTTACAGTATAAGCTGTAACCATGACTACTGAAGTTGGCTCTGCATCTGAAGTGAAGAAGGGCTCTGACCAGGCGGGAGCAGATGCCCCCAAGGAGAAAGCTAAAGAAGTAGTAGACAATGAGCAGACTCCAATATCTGAGCAAGAGGAAGAAAAAGGTTCCCAGCCTGGTCCTACAGTTGAAAGCCAAAGCAGTCCCCGCCGGCGGAAACGAGGGAAGGATCCGTCTGAGAACAGGGGCATCTCTCGATTTATACCCCCATGGCTTAAGAAGCAGAAGTCTTACAACTTAGTAGTAGCCAAAGATGGAGGGGATAAAAAAGAGCCCACTCAAGCTGATGTGGAAGACCAGATCTTAGACAAAGAGGATACCCTTCCTGAAGAAGAGAGTCAGGCCAAGGGTGATGCAGAAGAAATGGCTCAGAGGAAGCACCTGGAGGTTAAGGTGGAGGTCAGGGAAGAAAAACCAGCCTTGAAAAGCAGCGCTGAGACCCAGGTAGGTTGGAGAAGACTGGAATGAGGGCATCGCACAGGGGCTGGGGCTGGGATGAGGGCACAGCAAACGGGAAAGGGGCTGGCTGGTTTGGGATCATATCCTCCTTTTGTATTGAGATACTACCTCAGCCTAGTGTGTCTGGAATACAAAACTTGGATTATTGTATTTCAGTCTTTCCTGTGAGTCTTAAAAACTATTCCCAAAACAAGAGAATCAAACAAAAGAACCACCACCACAAGCCCCGTGCAAGAAAACACACATAGCCCCGTCTTTCACGTGCCTGTTTCTGAGAAGGTTGAGTGCCCTGTGGACTCTCCCACCTCTTCTGTCACACTGATACCCTTTAATTTACCTTTGCCTTATTTAAGGAAGTAGTTCTCTCTCTCTCTCTCTCTCTCTCTCTCTCTCTCTCTCTCTCTCTCTCTCTGTCTATGTCTCTGTCTCTGTCTCTGTGTGTGTGTGTTTGGTTTGCCTGTGGAAGTGTAGGTTTTCTTGTGGCTTAAGGTTTTAGAAACGTTGTATTTCAGTGCTAGTAAAGTACAGCTGCTGGAATAGAGTTTCTTTATTCGTTTAATGCCTACACCACTAACCTGGCGAAATAAAGTAATAATGATACAAGAAAGAAATGGAAGAAGCTTACGTTTAAAGTGGTTAGACTAAATATCATAATTAAATCATAATTCTCATTAAAGAGTCTTCTTGGGGCTGAGGGTGGAGTACTTGCTACTATGTTCATAACCTGGAGAAGTTACCAGTCTGCATGGAAAAGTGGGGTTTGATCATTGTTTTCTTGTCAGTGTTGTCTTCTACAAGTTGGTTAACTTTAATGTGGACTTACCTTTTGTTTTGGCAGCCTGCTGAAGAAGTGAGGAAGAACAAGGAGGAAGAAACGATACAGGATGCACAGGAAGAGAGACTGGAAGGAGGTGCAGCGAAAAGAGAAACGAAGGAAGTACAGACAAGTGAGCTGAAGGCAGAGGTGGCTTCTCAGAAAGCTACCAAGAAGACCAAGACTGTCCTGGCCAAAGTGACCCTCCTAGATGGCACGGAATACAGCTGTGATCTTGAGGTAAGGCAGGAACTGAGCAGAGAGTCCTCTTCATGGCAGAATAAAAGCATTCTGCTTTCTCAGTGGCACAATGAGTCTGTGCCCCTTTCACCAAATTCCTATAGGCCAGGTTGCTGCAGTTGTGCTTTTAAAACATTAACTGCCGTGTAGAAAGAGTGCCAGTGTTTCCACAGCACTTCCTAACTGCCGGTAAGCAGGGGTTACCATGCCTACTCAGTCTCATAAGGTTGTGTCTGTTCTCAAAGATCAGCTTTGACTACCACCTCTATAGGATACCTTACACGGGAGATGGTAAAGTTGACTTTTAGAAAAATGAGATTTTAGCAGTTCTTGAGAGAGTGATGTAAACCTAGGTCATCAGTTTTGTTTCATTTAGGAAAAAGATGCCTGTGCTTTGTCAGAGGTGTAATTTCCTGCACCGATGTCGAGAGGCCAGTGTGGAGCCCAGGACTTTATGTCACCTTAGTTCTTCACAGTGACATTTTTTTCACATGACACGTACTAATAGTTAATGTCCACTGAACTGTGTTGAAATTCTCGGAATGGCTCCTCATGTTTCATGTAAGACTCCATTCTCAGTGCACAGTGGGAGGCAGAGCCAGGCCTGCAGCTGTGGCAGCTTGGCACTAGAGCTCCTGAGCATGTCCTCGGAATTACAGCCATCCCACTGGTGATCTGACTAAAAATTAGCCAAATTCCTGGGATTCTTTTTTTTCTTTTTGGTTTTTTTTTGTTTGTTTGTTTGTTTGTTTTTGAGACAGGGTTTCTCTGCGTGTGGCCCTGGCTGTCCTGGAACTTGATCTGTAGATTAGCTTGGCCTTGAACCCACAGAGATCTGCTTGCCTCTGTCTCACAAGTGAGTGCTGGGACTAAAGACATGTGCCATTGCCGGTGGCATTTGTATTTTAACAGCTTTCTAAAACATCCGTGGCTGTCTAGTTGAACAATGATTTTATTATATTTGAATATATTCTGTTGCCAGGCAAGGATACTCAGGGAGCACTTACAGTTGTTGTCTTACCTTTTTATAAACCGTCTAGACTGTCTACCCATGTGCTGTGTGCAATAATTAAAAAAAAAGTTAACACTTCTGCCGGCTAGGCACCAGCTTGCTGGCGGTCTCCGTCTATCCCCAGCCTGGCACAAAGCCTGAGATCAAGAACACATGTTTCCCCGAGCCAGTCTCTCCCACCAATGCTGGCTCTGCCTCTCCAGAGTTCTGAGATAGCTCTCTTGGTCCCCATGGGCACCTGTGGCTGTGCTCTCACCAGCCCGAGCTCCCCTTGCTACCTTTCCCCTGGAGCTTGTTTCTTGCCTAATCCTGTCCCAAAGCCTGGCTGAATTCTGCCTCGACTGTGTTCTTCACTCTGGCCCACCTGAGTCGCAGCGGAATGGAAAACACCAGACAATCTTAGTTTAGAATCAACAGATAATCTCTGGGCACGGAATCTATCATCTTAAATTCACCAACAGTTCTATGTTAGAAATCTTCAGGTGGCAGATCCTGGTGGTTCTATCATTCCCCTGGCCTACATCTTGACTGTTTTTCTCCTGCCTCTCCATCCGCCTTCCTCTCTGCTTGTTCCCTTTTCCTTTCTCCGACCTAGAAGGCCTGCCTCTTCCTCGACATCTTGTCATCTTTATTACCCAATCAATCAATTAGGGGAAAATTCTGCTACACCCGTGCATATATAATAGTTCTGGCATTTGAGGCATTTCAAAAATAGAGTAACAAAGAATTAAGAATCCTTATTATCTCAGTTGGTTCTTGGTGTTATAACAAAATACTTTAGAAGAAGTAATTTTTAAAGACTAGAGTCCTGCGATTTTCAACCTGTGGGTTGAGACCCTTTTGGGGGTCACATCCTTCATATCAGATGTTTATATTGCAATTCACAACACTAGCAAAAGTAGCAATGAAAATAATGTTATGGTTGGGGTCACCACAACATGAGTAACTGTATTAAAGGGTCACAGCATTGGGAAGGTTGAGAACCACTGGAATAGACTGAACAATTCATCATCAAGCTATCAGTGGATCGGCGTGTGAGGAATAACTGCCTTCTGTTTCCAAGATGGCCCCTTTCTGCTGATCCCTCATGTGCTGTGGAGGAGTTTGCTCCTGCAGGGTCGGAGAAGGCTAGCAACTCCTTTAAGGTCTTGTCTGAGTGCACTGAGATCAGCCATGACGATGGACCCCTCTTGACTTGTTAGGAGGCTCTACCTCCTAATACATGGTTAAGCCCATGCCCAACAGACAAGATGAGGGTGTCCATTTTCTCCATACCTATTCAGTATCATGCTTGAAGTCTTAGCAGAATCAGTGAGACAACTGAAAGATCAAGATACAAATAGGAAAGGAAAAAGCCAAAGCATCTTTATTTGTCGATGCTGTGATGTCTACATAAAGGACCCTAACAGTCACCAGGAAACTATAGCAGATAAGCACCTTCGTCAAAATATTAGGATACAGAATCAACACCAGGAATTCTCCTTTTCTCTTTTCTTATATTTTTGTTGTAAATTTACTGTGTTATTTCCCACTGCAAACCAACAACTAGGTTTTGTTTACTGATTGTTTCTTTTCTGCTTTGTAATATTCCCTCTTTGCTTACCCTGCACCCCCATCCCATTCCCGTGTTTTTCTAATTTTTTGAGTTTAATACTTGGGATACTGCTTTTCTGGCTCTTAATTTCACCTTCTAGTATTTTCCATAGCAGTACAGTTTATTTTGCCTTTAGAATTTTTCATGTTTGATTTAGAATTTTCAGAGTGTGAGTGGGTGTACACATGGACGACTTGTGGAGAATTTTCTTTTTTTCAGACTCCCCATTTTTAGTTACACTGTGCTCAGATTGTGCTCTATAGTTACACTGTGCTCAGATTGTGCTCTATAGTTACACTGTGCTCAGATTGTGCTCTAAAATCATTGTGCTCAGATTGTGGTCTAAAAATAGAGATTCTGTGCTGTTCACGACTCACTTAAACCAGGGTGTCTAGTCGACATGCTCTCCTAGAGTTCTGTAAGCATGTCATTCTTTTCTTTATACCGAGTTTTGGACCTGTCCTTGATCCAATTAATTATGTCTGTTTCTTGTCTGTACTGCTTATCTGCATTGACTGTTGATTTCTAAGTGTGTTAAAATGGCTGTATTCATTTCATAATTTGCCTTAGTATTCCTGTAAATTTATATTTTCTAAAATCTTAGGCTAGGTTATTAACTTCAGAATTACATAATATTGGCACTTTTCCTGATAGTTGTATTATACCTTAAATTCATTTTATTAGAAACTAATACTGCTTATAGCAGTGTTGTTTCGGTTAGGAATTGCCTATTTCACCTGCTGCCATTTCTTTTAAAATTGAAGTAATTTGTTTTTAATTTTATCTTTTAATTAGTGAATTTACAGATGTTTTCTCATAGCCCAGAGGCCTGTGACTATATTCTACCTTCTGAGTTTGTATCTATTTATTTACTTGCTCCCCACTTTTATTGTTCTTCCTTGTCTGTATTTTATAGACACACTGATTTGAAGTTTGCTCTTACTGTGCTTGTGTTTATTGTTCGTTAGATCTCTGATCTAATTTTAGAATACTACAAAGTGAAAGTGTAGCTGGTCTAATACAATTGATTCTGTTGCTTGCAGAGAATCAGTTTCCTGTGTTCCCCAAAGCAGAGCTTAGATAGTACCCAAGGCTGAAAGCTGCAACTTAGTCCTTAAATTCACCAAGAATTAAGCTTATTGGGAAAACATGCTTTTATATTCCCCTTTTCTTTAATATGGGATTGTTTAACATGCTATTTTAAGAAGAATCTTTTGAAGACAGTAGATCATAAATCAGCATTGTAGCACCTGTGTTGAGTGAATGTCTTATTCTCTTCATGTACAGAGCACAACAGAGTCAGGTAGAAACTCCCAAGGCTCCAGTGAGCTCTTGAGCAGGGCTTAAGTCTGACGTCACTCCTTCTCCTAGTAGGTGTTGGAGTAGTGCAGAAGTCATGTGCTGTATCTCCTGTTATAATTAATGTTTCTTTCATCTAAATTTTCTTCTCACTGTGGTTGCTCTGTAACATTAATTTGAATCTATGTCTCCTCAGACCCGCTATGTTTGCTCTTCAGGAGTGGAGTGCAGAGGTTGGTGAGCTGTGGTTTGGGTGCTCTCATGCTTCCTGTCTAGTGCTGGCCTAGACTCCTGGATGATGTACTGATGCTGCCCATCTGTGCTTCTGTAGATCTACACCGGAACTTAGTGTCTGGGCACTGTTTGAGGAAGTATGTTTGAGGACGTGTGTGTGGGAAACTAGCTATTAATGAATTTTTGAGCAGTTGAGAAAGGCACATAGGGTTTAGGTGGGTTTTTTTTTTTTTTGGCTTGGGAGAATTGTCAGTAAAGGTTGTATTTCTCATTGTTTTCCATTTCTGTATGTGCCATGCCTGTTGTCCTTCTCCATTTCTGTATGTGCTGTGTCTGATTTTCAGTTGTTCTTAGGTTCTATGACATGCCAGTAAAGAGGACCTAATCATTTCTCACCCACAGTGGTAGAGGGAGCCATTAGGTAACTGACACCAGCCAGGGGAGGTGGGACATACCTTTAATCCTAGAGCTTTGGGAGACAGAGGCAGGCCTGCTCTACAGAGTGAGTTACAGTATAGCCAGGACTATACAGAGAAACTCTGTCTTGAAAAACAAAAGAAATCAGCCACTGTAGGACGTATACATGGAACGTCTAGAGAGGACTTGGAAGACTTCAAATACCAGTATAAGATTAAAACTGACCCCTAGAGCAAAGGGGCCGTGAATAGTGGGTCTAAAAAGGCCAAAGTGCCGTTAGGATTTGGGAGATGTTAGCTGTGTTGTTGCAGTAGCTGAGGGATAGGGTGTTAAAAGTTCACTGCTTTGGTTAGTATACCATGTAGGTGACAGTTTATGTGATTTGCTTGAAACACTGGGGCAGTTTGGCAAGTTGCTGTTTGTATTACGTATCAGTGTTTTTGACAGTGAAGGGTCCATATTGAATGTTTAATGTTAGGTAACATAATTCTGTAAGATTGTTTTGTCCTATCTGATCATCATCTCTGCTACTGCGATCATTCGACATAAACAGAATTAACATCTAGGATATGTGTAGTGCACGCATGTACATATTATATATTTGTACTACTTTGTAAATGCATGTAATATGTTCATTTCTATATACCATTCTTCCCCTGTGTGTGTAGGGGAAGAGTGGACATTGAAAAGAACACATACTCTTTTTTTTTTTTTTTTTTTTGACATGGGCTTAACTAAGTTACCGAGGATGGCTTCAAACTCCTGAGCTGAGGATGTTCTCCTCCCTCAGCCTTCCCAGTATTTGGGACAGTAGAATACATGTGACTTCCCTTACTGCTTTGTTTTGGGGATTTTTTTTTTTTTTGGCTTCCTGTTTCAAAATTCTTTTTCCCCGGGACCCCCTAGACCTGTTCCTTATGCTCTGAAGCCCCAGGATAAAGACAGCTGCCAAATAAACTGGTTTCAAACACTTTTGTCACCTTTGAAGTTGGTGGTTTTTTGAGAAAGGAGAGGCAATTTAAAATTAACATGTTAAAGAATGTCACACACATTTGCCAGACTCCCAGAAGGTGGAAATGACAAGCAAAGATAGGTACAGTGCACCAGACACTGATTGTTTAAGCTCAAAGGACCCCTTGGAAATGGCTTGACAGTGTGCACTCAGTTGTGCGCTCTCTGGCTTAAGAAGTGATAGTTCGTTGTGACGTCATGGTTTTCCTTTTATCTGAAGCCTACTGTATAATTATGCATTTGTTTCAGGTTGTTAAGTACCTTTTCACTATTGTCCATGAAAATTGCTATTTATGTTTTATTCTAAATTATCATTTGATAAGTTGAATTACACACATCTATTTTAAATCTTCCGAGGATTGTTATTTGTTGTCTTTGAGAAAGATTTTCAAAATCTATCTAGCCCTGATTGGCTAGAACTCTCCATATAGTCCATCTCACGGAGATTAAAGGTGTGCACCATTGTAGCCAACGGGATTATTATATTTTTAAATGAAGGTCATATCAACTTTTATCTCATTGTGTTATTTAAGTAATATATGACAACCTAATTTGGTACCAGAGCTTAAGCTGTGCAGAATTTTAATGTCTTCTGGATTTTGCATGCTCTCCAGACACTTGGCTGTAGGAATCTGTGTGATGCTGCTGCAGAGCTCATTTACATACTCGCTGTGCTAACACTGCAGGGCTCTTTCCTGGGAGGGACAATATAGTAAGGTTTATTTGAATTCGTGGGGAGAGCAGGAGGTTTATGTGTACTTTTCTCTTGACTCTTTGTATGTCTTGGGCAAGTGACTTCCTGCTTTTTCTTCTATTCTCAGATTTAGTAAGAATGAAAATATTTGCTTCCTGTATTTCTAGGATTGAGCTGGATTTTCTAGAGTTTGTTAATCTGTGTGTAGTTTTGGAAGTTGGAGTAAGTATGGAAGTCAGGAGACTTGAGAAGTGTGAATACATGGGCATCCTGAGTAAAAGCTCACATTTCCCTCTGGCATGTGTGAGATTTCCCACGTGTTGATTTTATCTGAGAATTGAAGGCATTGTTTTAGCCCACACAGGAATGTCACAACCATTCGTCCTGGTTAATGAATAAGGCAGTCAGAGAGCAGGCTGTCAGCAGAGAACAGAGTACAGTACTTCTCTGGACTGATTCTGACGTCCAGAAATCCAGTTTGCTATCCTTGCCTTTGGGTGCGGTATGTCTGTGTCTACTATTGCTGCCCCTAGCTTGTTTTCAAACTACAGTTGTGACCCTTGAGTTATCTACATGCTTTCAGAGGATCTAGAAGTTGTGATACTCCCCATAGATGGGTGCGTGTGCATGTGTATTTGGGACTGGGAATAATTTATGTGCAAATTTAAAATCCCAGTGACTAGGTCCAAATGTAGTGTATCTGACCAGCTCTCCATTCATTCCTTAGGTTATAAAAAAGGTTTAAGGTGGTAATTGTGTTAGTGGACTTGTTTTTTTAAAGTGGCAAAGGGTGCCATGCCATGGAGGTGGTAGAAGCTTTTGGTTTCACTTGAAGAATTCAAAGAACCTACAGTTGCAGCCGGCTGGACTCTTAAGCCACAAATAGCTGGTCACTAGGGACTGTTAGGTGTGACCCCAGGCTATCTTCCCTCTCTGTCCATACAAAATGATCTAATCCTCTACATCTTGAGTTGTCTGCTCTCCTGTAAAGTTTCTGGTCATATACTCTCTTTTGTGTTCCTAAGCTACGTGATTCTTCTCTGGTCTGTAATGTCTGATTCATATCCAGCTCACATGCTGTTAGTGTGTTCAGCTATCACTCAGTGACATGTGAGGGAGCCTTTGTTGTTGAACAGCTGCTAAGTTCTTGTTGAATTTTCTTTAATACTTTTATGCTTCTTTACCTGAAACTTTACTTTCTTCCCGAAGAGCATTAATGTAAGACTTTGCCTAAGTCAATTCTCCTAAAAAGTAATTATTTCCATTTACTTTCTTGTACAAAAATGGTTTTTTTTCTGTGTAGCTCTGGCTGTCTTGGAACTTGCTCTGGCTCTGTGGACTAGGCTAGCCTTGACTACAAGAGATCTTACTTCTTTTGCTTCTAGGGTGATGGGATTAAAGGTGTGTACCACCACGCCCAGCTACTTTTTACACTTCTTGTCCTTCTTTGCTAAGATATCCGGATGCGGCAGTCATCTTTCCTCTGGCCCTCACTGCACTGCTTCTTAAATGCCTAGGAGCAGTTGGCTGGCTTGTAGAAATTCTTCCAGGCCTTAGTGAGTGAAAATAATTCATTATATTTCTGCAGAAGGTTGTCCAGGCCCAGGAATAAGAAGAGCATTCTACAGAAGGGAGCCCTCAGGAGTTGGCAGCCTTCAGGGAACTGTGAGAATTCTTTGCTTTTCTTGAAGTAGTAAATCTCTGACTGGGTTGGGCTGCAAAGGTAATCAGCAATGCCTATTGCACCGTCTTTTCCTTGTGAACGTCTCCTCTTGAAAGGATGGTTTTGAATTTGAATAGTCGTGCAAGTCTCTAACATTCTTTCCACTTTTGGTTTAAAATGCCAGTATTGTTTTTCTGATAAATTATTACATTTTGAAAGCAACGAACTGAACTTGCCATTTAAAAGTAACTCATAGGTGTGATTATCTTTGACCCTTTCTGCTAGAGATCCTTTCTCCTGGGCACTGTGTTGAGTGGTAGTTACCACTCACTCGGAAGCTCTGCCTGTGCCCATCTGTTGGTAGTGAATGACAAAAAAAGAAATAGGAAGGAGGACAGGACTATTCCTAGGTATGGAGGAGGAGGTTTATTGTAGATATGAAGGAGAGCATAGTCAGAGACAGAGACAGCTGGGACAGTCCCAGAGTGAGCCTGACCCTGAACCTGGCCAGGGGTCAGGAGAGTAAGGGTTGACAGAAGGGCTGAGTAACCAAAACAGCTGGATTTTATAGGGAGGGAGCCCAGCCTCTGGGCTGGAGAGTTCAGGGTAGATTTGGGGGTTGCCAGCCATACCTTGTAACTAACTGATGGGACTGAGGGATTCTGGGAGAAACTGGCTGCTCAGTTAGCCATTTGTTCTGGGCTTGAGACCTAATTGGTAGCCGTTTCTTTGGACTATTTTTCTCTTTAAAAAAATGAAAAGCTATTTAAGTTATAGTGGGAAAGTTCAGAATAAAATTGGTAAAAGTCTACATAGGCACTTTTTAAAAATCTCTAAATGTGGAGGGATTAAAAAGCTTCAGATTCTTGAACAGAGACAGACTAACAAACACCAACAAAAATTACCAGATTTTTGTCAGGATTTATCAGATGAAGTGGTGTAGTGCCATCTTTCATGAAACAACAGAATGCTTTAGGAAGACTTACTTCCTTTTAACTTATATAGAAGGAGAGTTCTATAAGATAGCTTAGTATATAAGACTCTACTAACACAGACACCTTACCTACTCCATCAGCCTTTTCCCACTGGCTTTAAGGGGCCAGTGTTGCCATTTTTGAGCTAAGCATGCTTCCTTGGGTGGACTAGTCCCATTGTTCAAAGTCACCGCATACATTACTACTAAGTATATCGTCAATAACTTGAGTTCTTCACTGTGTAATCTTACTGAGAGGTACATTACCATCCATGGGAGAGGCTGCAAAGAAGGAAATGGACATCCCACCTTTTGTTCTTTGAGGCTGCTTTCTGAAGTTTGGTTGGTGTGAATTTCATTCTTTCCTGGTGGCTGTGCATAGGACAGTGGTAATGTGTATGCTGCTGGCAGTGGCTGAGTGAGAGATTGTGTGTGTGCATTCCCTCATACCTCACCACTAGACTATAATAGCTTGTCTAGAGATCAGAGCTAAGTGTGTTTTCAGTTCTAAATCTTAGTTTATGTAACAAATTTTCTATAATTTGTTTTATCATAGGATTAAAATAAACTTGTGGATCCTTACCTTAAATGTAACACATATTAAAGTTAGGTTTTTAAAAACTCTTTTAATTCGTTCTGGCAGTCTTACAACTTTTGACACTGTTGATAGTTTTCATAAAGATGATTTCATAAATGTTGATGCACTTTCCTTTTTTCTTACACGTCTCTAGATAACTACATTATTTTGCGTGCCTATTTAATCGGCTAGAATGGAGCCTGCTTGTCTTAGAGATGAAAGGAGAGAACTACTGTTCTGTTAAAACGTATCTTTCTGTTTACTCTTTTCTTGTAAGTCTTGTTGTTCTTGGCTATCTAAAGGGGATTGGGTCCCAGAATCTCCACAAATACCCAGAACTACACAACATAAATTCCTTTCTGTAAAGTAGCTTATTAGTATTTTTTGTTTGTGTATTCTCCTGTGTGGGTGAACTTACTGCTAGATCACTTAGAGCTTCTGACAGTGTTGATACAGTGTAAGGAGATATTACATTGTATTGCTTTGAGAATGAGGACAAAGGAAAATGTCTGTGTGTGTTCAGTCAGATGTACTTTTTTTCCCCTCCAAATAGGATATTTCTGTAGGTGTCTTCAAATGGGAGGAATTTTTTGAGTACTTGAAATAACCTTTTCAATTTTTTGAATTTTTATCAATGATCAAGGAAACATAAATGACTTATTTACTTGTAGAATTATATTATATTGTTTTGAACATATAACAAAGGTCATTGGCTCTGTTTCCTTTTGCTAGAAGTTGAATGAACTTTAGAAACAGATGCGGGGACAGGTGACTCATTGGCAGGAAAAGAACTCTGACAGTCATGGCCTCAGGCTGAGACTCTTCCCTCCTTTGTACAGCTTTAGTTGACTTCCTCTGCCCCACAACAGTGAGTGAGTTCTGTTGGCTCTGTGCGTACCTTTGTTCTTGGCCTTTTATATTTGCACAATGTAGTTTTGAGCGAGCATAGAATGCATAGCTCTGGGGTGTAATGTATGGATTGCATTGTGTGCTTCCCGTCACTGCCTTCTTGGCACACAATAAGGGCACTGTGGAGGGGCCTACACAGAGACAGTGATGGTGTTTTTATAAACTGCCATGGCGTGTGGCATCCTCTGCAATATGCTGGGTAAGCAGTTGCCCAAATTCCTCCAAGTTGAGGGGCTTCCAGAAATGTCCTATTTTGGCTTCAGTTACGAATGCCACAAATAACAGTGCAGACTCAGAGCCTAAGCTCAGGCTGGCATCTCAGTCTGCCGCCTTTTAGCTGAGGGCAGTTGGTTTGTTTTTTTTTTTTAAAAGAGAAATTTCTCATAAGCTAGTCTTCTAGTCTTTGAGCAAAATATTTTTGAAAATATATCTAAATTATCTTACTTTCTCTATCTCTTTTGCATGTCTCTAGTATATTATGCAGCTGCTATCAAAACAAAGAAAATAAAAAAAAGATCTGGGCTGGCAAGATGCCTCAACCTGTACAGTGTCAGCACAAAGACCTGGAGTGAATCCCCAGCATCCACTTGCCCTGTGAGGCAGGCAGCAGACCTGTTACAGCTGGGTAAACAGGCTGAGGATCCTGTGGACTTGCTGGCCAGAAGTTTAGCCTAACCCAGTGAGCTTTGGATTCAGTCAGAGACCTCATCTCCAGAAATGAGGATGAGGAAGACAGCACATGCATACATGTGCACCCCTCCCACTAGATGTACCCCCTTGCTGTGTGAGCATACATGCGTGAACTTAGACATATAAAATGTCTGGTCCATGCCTGGGAAGATAGAGCTGGCTCCTCCCCACTGCACCCTCCTTTCCTTGGTTCTGCAATGCTGAGATGTAAGTTGGGTTAGTGAGAGGCACATGGGGGGTGTAAACTGTCAAGCTTGTTGGAATTTGATATAAAGACAAAATTCTTTTTTCAAAATATGCTTGGTAAGTTTTGACAGTACTCAAGATTGAACCTAGGGCCTCCTGGATGCGCTACAAGGTTCTACCACTGAAGTAGCACCCCATTCCTGATTATGAACTAACATGCTACATCATCAGAACAGAGATGGACACAGTTTACATAAGTTAGAACATTACCAAGTCCAGCTGGAGCACACCATACAACCTTGACTATCTCTGGAACATAGCTTTGTGATCTCAGAAAACACTTCCCAGAAAATTTCACCCCAGTGATGCTGGTCTCTTCTTAATCATCACTAGTTTCTTAACTCCAGCTAACCAGCATCAACTGTCCCAGTAATCACTTCTATTCTGGACTCTAAAGCCAGAGACACATGGCTGAAGCTGCTGAGTTCTGCTGCCTTGCAGGAGCTGGAACATGGCCCCCTTGTTCTATCACATTATCACCAGCTTTCTGTTTTCCAACTCCTTCACTGCCTAAGCTTGGCTGGCCTGGGACTTGCTCTGTAGACTTGTCTTGAACTCAGAGATCTGCATGACTGTCTCCTAAGCACTGGGAATAAAGATGTGGTCCACCAAGCCTGGATTTAAGTTTTTCTTCACCTAGAATTTGCTCAGTTCTAGGCTGAACTCAGAGATCTGCTGGTCTTTGTCTCCTGGGATTACAGATGTGTACCACCGTGCCTGGATCTAAACTTAGCTGGGTGGGATCTTGCCTCAAAGTCCCACTCCCTTAATCTGCTATCTCCTAGAACACAGGATTCAGTTCCATTTCCCTTCCTGGTCCCTTTAATACTCGAACCACAGATTTTATATCTTTCCTTTCTAAGCTTGCTACACTTGTTCAAAATGCTCATCATGAGACTTAACCAGAGAACAAAGTCTATGATGGGTGTTTCTGAGACTTCCTTTGTCAGTGCAATTAATCTGAGTCTCTTTACCTTAGTTAGCCTCAGGCAGACTCTTCAGACAAGGGCAAAAGCAGCCATGTTCTTCACCAAAATACCACAAAACAGTCTCTAGGCCATATATTGAAATTCTTCATTAAAATCTCTTGGGCCAGGTCCACACAATTCAAATCATTCTCAGCAACAAAGTCTTCCAAGCCCCAGTTAAAGCATTCCACTGCTTTCCAAATCCAAAGTCCCCAAATCCACATTCTTCCACACAAAAGCATGATCAGGCCTATAACAGCAATACCCCGCTCTTGGTACCAACTTTTGTCTTAGTGAGGATTTTCATTGCTGTGCACAGACACCATGACCAAGAACTCTTCTTATAAAGACAACATTTAATTGGGCTGGCTTACAGGTTCAGAGGTTCAGTCCATTATCATCCAAGCAGGCATGGTGCAGGAGGAGCTGAGATTTTCTCATCTTCATCTGAAGGCTGCTAGCAGAATACTGACTTGTTGGCAGCTAGGATGAAGGTCTTAGAGCTCACACCCACAGTGATACCTCTACTCCAACAAGGCCACACCTACTCCAACAGGGCCATACCTTCTAATAGTGCCACTCCGTGGGCCGAGCATATACAAATCATCACACACCTAACAGAACTGTAGTTATTTATAAGAAAAAACCTATGGCTAGACACAGTTTTGCATGTCTATAATCTAGTGCTCAGGAAACTAAGGCAAGAGGATTTAAAATTTGAGGCCAGCTTGAACTACATTCTAATACCCTAGCTCAAACACAGAAAAAACCTGTCTTCCTAGACAGAAGTGTAAGTGTTACACTTACAGATATCTATCATTAATTCTACAAAAGAAATTCAGAAAAGCAGATGGGGAAATTGGATTATTTCAATTTCCTGTAACTTCAAAGGAGGTTGAATTAAATATTGGGAACTTTTGAATCATATTTAATACCAATTTATTTTTTAGAACAGCTCAAGTCTTATGCAGGCCTTCTGTGAATTCATGAAGTAGTTCATATATTGTATTAAACATGTTGCATACCTAAGTTAATTCTCTGTGTCATCTTCAAGTGCTGCTCAATAGGCAGCATTTTACTGTCTATTGAGTTCTTCATTGTCTGTGCTTCCTAGTTGAATAACTATTTCTTGAGACCATGTATGTTTTATTCATCATTGTTTCTCCACTGGCTAACACGGGAGCTGACATCTATTGCTGGGCCAGTGTATTTCAGCCTGCTAGCTTTGCAAACACTGCAGCCACGTGTGAACGGGACAGGACCTACCACCATAGTGACTGCCTGTTCAGTGTATGGTGGCTTTCACATTTCATCTTATGGATCCTGCAATGTCTCTGAGGAGAAGTTCATTACACCAGGGTTAATGAGCACCGAAAGTGAGAAGTAAGACCTCTTAGATACCTATGTTCTCCACTTCTAGAATCACTTTCTCCTTTCTCATTCACATGCAATGTCATGTTCTTGATTTTGTTTCTTCTTAGATACAGTTGTGTCCTTGGTGTTTCCATAGCATTAGAGAGTGGAGATTATGAGTGGAAGTTTAGTGAACAGCTGTGCGTAGTCAGTTTCTCATTGGCTGCTAAAATATCCATGTCTTAGAGAAGGATAGAGTGACCTAATAGGAGTGGCCTGAGCATTGAGACAATATTTTGGTTATTGTGAGATGTGGGCCCAGTCGAAGAGTAACACGTATTAGAAACTCAGCTGTGGCTGGTCCAGATGCTTTGGCATCTCTTGTCTCATTAACTTGATTGTTACAGAGAGCTGTGAGGTGGTTCTTGTTTTGGGGTTACAAGTAGGAGGCTAAGTGGTTTCCCACTGTCACACTGTCTAGTAACAGAAAAGTTCCTGAGATGCTGAGTGATGTTGAACAACGGGGTCTGACTGTAGCCCCTGTGCTGGGGCTTGATGGATTGCTCAGCATAGGAATGCCAGACTGGATGGCTCTGTGGATGTGTCCCCACTAGTTTTTTAGGATAAAATCTCCAGTAGAGCTTGTGTCTGAGATAGAAACTATGGAAGAGACGCGAGTTTACAGAAATTGACTTTAAGCTGGTATGTATTTTCTCTATGACATGTGTATTTATAGACATTTTCTTAGATATCTCTTTTAAGTATTCCTAATTTCAGGAACTGTAGCCAGTAGTTACTCATTTTAATTTATTTCATGCTTGCCACATACCTTGTGTTATGTTCTGTAATTCTTGCAGCTGTGGAAAGGTGGTGGAATAAGGTGAATGTCTTGCCTTCAGTCACTTATCTTATTAAGAGATAGTAATGTAGTTAGTTTCTATATACTGTAAACATGTAAATAATAGAAACACATGTCTACCTTAGTAACTTAACTATCAACTACTAACTGTTAATCCACAATGATGGACATAGCACATTGCTTTTAAGGTAACATAACTTGTGTGAACTTCTTTCATTTACTACCGAAATAGTAATCATATTTTTGAAATGTTGTTATGAAACATTTAGTAGAAGTACCAGATTCTATTCTCCAAGATCTCTGCCTGCCTGCTTGCCTGCCTGTCTGTCTGTCTGCCTGCCTGTCTGTCTCTTTCTCTGTGTGTATGTATAATTTCTATGTTCTGTGTGGACAGATAGGCACATATTTTAATAATGGGGCATCCACTGAGCTCTCTTTTTATTGGTCCCGCTCTGGTTTCACTGGCTAACCAGTTGTGTTGTCTGTAAGCCTGTGGGTAGGAGATGCCTGTCTGACACAGCTTACAGTTAGGACCTTCCTGGGTTGTGCATCTTAACTGGAAATGGGTATGCTTTGTCACTGGTTAAATGGTAATCACCTTTTCTATGTCTTCCTGGAGCTTTTAAATCTCTATTCAGTTTCCTAAAGAATGAATATTCTCCTGAAAATTAGTAATAAAAGAATAATTTAAGTGGAATCTAATTGGAATAGCAGCAACAAGGAAATAAAACCTCAGTGCTACCAGCATGACTTGTGTGAGGTCACGTCAGTCAAGGTCACAGGGCAGAGGTCATATGACTTGTGTGAGGTCACGTCAGTCAGGGTCACAGGGCAGAGTTCATATGACTTGTGTGAGGTCAC
>JADRCH010000256.1:1260172-1281613 GCA_019843965.1 Rhynchomys soricoides
AGAGTTCATATGACTTGTGTGAGGTCACATCAGTCAGGGTCACAGGGTAGAGTTCATATGACTTGTGAGAGGTCACATCAGTCAGGGTCACAGGGCAGAGTTCATATGACTTGTGAGAGGTCGCATCAGATGGTTTCGTAGGGCAGTGTTCTTTTAGAACTGTCATGAATCATGTTCAGGTTTTAAGGGGACACTTGAAATATGACGTTTTTGCTGTTCACGTGAGTAGATGAATACTCAGAATTTTGCTTTTTAAATCTCATTAGTAGCTAATGGGAATAGCAATAAAGCAGAATGCTTTTAGTTACGGATTTTAGAATCATACTTTGCATTGTTAGGACATTAGAAAATAAATACTTTATATTAATTTGTAATAAATGACTGAGGCTTTTAAAATAATCTTTTACACTCTCAGTATACAAAATAGATTTTATTACGACGTTTGTTTTTCATACAAACTTTGTCGTCTTGTTTCTCTTATCTCCCATTCTCACCCCTTTGCCCCGACCTCAGCCCCGTCCTTCTTCCCTGCTGTGTTTCACCCCTTTCCCACTAGCCTCCTCTCTCCTTCCTCAGCTCCTTTAGAGAAGTAAAGACTTGCTTTGTTTTTCTGCAGAAACGTGCTAAGGGACAAGTGTTACTGGACAGAGTGTGCGAGCACCTGAACCTCCTGGAGAAGGACTACTTTGGACTTTTATTTCAGGAACATCCTGAGCAGAAAGTGAGTGATTTCAACTTTATGTCCTTTTTGTGTATTCTTTGTAAACCGTTTAATTTCAGAATAAATTTCACTTTCAGTTACATCTTTGTTAAATTCTTGGCCAATATTTAAAAGTGATTATGTGAGAGACGCACTAAAGCTTTTTGGCATTTTCGGTGTGTACAATGCAGAAGCAAATGGAATGGAATGTTTTCCTATCTTATTTGAGATTGAAAAACTGATTTTACAATTATGGGAAAGCTTTAGCTCTTGAATTCACAGTGGAATCAACTTCTGTAATAAACTGTTGAGGGGAAAGGACTTCCAAACATATACATTAAAAGATTCAATAGTGGGAAAATGGATGATCTACCGTGCAGACTATCTTTAAATAATACTGTCTCAGCCTTGTCCTGGCTTTGCCTCATGGTGCTCTAAATACAGAGGCCAAGTGGGCTCCTGTTACAGATGTGCAGTAACCTGTGTAGTAGCCATTGAATAAGGCTGAAACCACAGGGAGCTGGTTGCTAGGGGCTTGGGAAGAAGTGTTTGTCTTGCTTAGAGAACTTGAGTGGCTTTGTGTGGGAAAGATACTGGTGTCTCTGTGGCTGGGCTATTGGGGCAAAAGAGGTGGCAGGGCCAGCTCTTCTCAGGTGATGTTTAACCAGTCAGTGCTAAACTGGCCTGGGGAGTAGAGCTTCCAGATGTCAAGAGTGTGCTGAGACACTAAGCAAGAGAACAGGATGGTTGATCTGACTGATGTTAGTACTAATTTTATACTTCAAAGACTCTCAGTTTCACAGATAAGTTAAGGATGGAATCATTAGTCCTTTTTGGCAGGACCAGGCCTAACCTGTGGCCATCAGCATTGTTAGGAAAAGTGCTTCACTTTTTGAGTGTCTAGGTTTGGTGTGGATGAGAAGATTTTGACTGAAAGAGGGAAGAATGCGAGTTTGTCCAGAGTCACACCCTACAGAGGAAGCCCATTTAGTCTCTTAGATTGCTGCTGTGGACAGACTCACTGCGAGCATTCTGTTAGGATGTATAGAGCCCTCAGTGATAGTGAAAGAGGGTTCTGTCTAATGTCAGCCTTCATATCTCAGCCAACAGAACACAGTAGTCATCGGAGGAAGCATAGTGTGCATGTTGTTATTTGCCCAAACAGTGCCATTGTTTGTATTTACAGATCCCAGTAATGGAATAAAGGGTTTTATTTTTAAGCGTGATAATTATATGCAAATTAAATTTTCTCAACTTGTTCAGTTTTAAATCTCTGATCTGTAATTAGTGGTTTAATTCTACCTTTAGATTAGAGACAAATTGCATGCCTGCCAGTTGAATAGCATGCGAGCCTGCCTGTTGAACAGCATGCATGCCTGCCTGTTGAACAGCATGCGAGCCTGCCTGTTGAACAGCATGCATGCCTGCCTGTTGAACAGCATGCGTGCCTGCCTGTTGAATAGCATGCATTTTTATTAGAATTGTTTAGAGTACTCTCCTCAGAAGTAAAAACCCTAAGTAAACTAAGTGCCTTGTAAATAAAATACCAGTTGGGAATGGTTCCAATCAAGTGCTTATTGTTACTCCTCAAAGCTCCCAAGGAGAAAGTGGCTTGCCAGTCCTTCCTTCCTTTTTCTTTTCTTTTTCTTTTTTCTTCTTGAGATTGTCTATTGGTAGATTCATAGGAACGTCTAATTTTTGTAAAATATAAAACATTTCAGTATGTTGTGAATGCTTTGGTTAGTTACTGTTTTTAATGTAGACTTTTAGTATAAATGTCTAGTCCATCTGTGACACCAGACCCTCTGATCCCCGTTCTTAGCTGTCTGCTGAACACTCCTGGTTTAAAAGCAGACTTTATCCTCCCTTTAAATGCCACCTGTCCCAGAAGGATAGTTCTGGACTCTTGTTTCTCCTTACCTCTGTGAACAGTCAGGTGTCTGTGATCTCCCTCACTTAGAAACCCTTAGTGCCTGCAGGTTTAATCCCCTACAGTTGGTGTGAGCTTTCTCCTCAGCACTGCCTCACAGCAGCTGGTAGTGCATGCCAGATTCTGCTTCCCAAGGGAGCCTTGCTGGTGTATCTGTCTGCTCTTTCATTCTATGCCTCAGTGGCGGTTCCTTTCTCTTATTATTTAAATACCTGCCTTTCCTAAAGAGCTCTCTAAACTTCCTACTAGGCGAGGCCCTTCCCCCACCCACGGCCTGCCTTCTACCATCCTCTCCCCAGCTGAAGGAGGTGACTTAGTTTCCTCTGTCATCAGCATGTTAACCTTATTTGTGTGTTGCTTTTTCTCCTCATTACCCTGGTTGTATCTGGAAATAGAATGCTGAAGCATATTGAGGTGGGGAGGTGAGACCTGGGCCTTGGCTACAGTCTGGAACCTTAAGAGGAGAAGATCGGAGCAGGGCTGGGAGGATAGCTCAGAGGTGGATGGATAATTTGCATCTCCTCTCAGACTGTGTAAGGCTAGACTGTAGTGGGATTACTGTAAAGTTCTCAGTGACAGAAAGATGCTAGTTGCTGAAGAAGAGTCAGGCATCCCTCACCTAACTTTGTGGTCAATGTTTCTTACAAAATGTCACAGGAACATGCTGGTAAGATGGGATGGCACTTTAGTGCTTACACTTTGCATCCGTGTCCTTTGTGAAACTCACTTTTCAGAAGTGAACACTCAAATATAGTTTGAATATGTTATGTATTTATGTGACTAAAAGTTCATTTTTAGATATAGGCAAAATCTAGGTCTCAAATACATTTAGGCAAAAGAACTTTCATTCTTCCCCATATAGATGTGTAGAGTCTTCCTTTTTTTTTTTTTTTTTACTTCAGAAAATTATTACTGTCAAACTCAGCTTCACCACCCTCCTTTGAAGTTCTTGAGGTCTCTACTGTAGGAGATGGGGTGTGTCTTTCTCTGTGTGTTGTGTATATGCCAAACCCATGCTTCACCACTTTGCCAGACTCCCGGCTCTGTGCTTCTTTCTCGCACTAAATATTATGTGTATTTAAAGAAGCCTTGGGTACTTAACTTCAGCTTTTTGTAAAGTGGAATTTAGACAGAGCTATAAGTATGTTGCATAACAATTTGTCATGTGGGAAAAGCTATGCTGTCTTTGGTTTTAGTGTAGCATTGTGTCTCTTAGCTGTGACAGGAGTTGGAAGCATTTGTGAGTTAGTGTCAAACTTGTCACCATCTGTTAAAGTCTCAGGTAAGCTTTGCTATAGAAAAGATTAAAAGTTTATATTCTCAAGTAACAGGCTTTTCTTTGATACAGAATTGTATGTAATTTTGGTAATCATGTGTAAATGACTCATCATTAAAAACATTGAACTCTCTTCAAAGAGGAAAGTCTTTTTAATGTTTGTTAGAGATCATCTTGATTGATGGTAGATGAGGGAAGGCCCAACCAATTGTGGGCAACCCCATATGTAGGCAGGTGGGTGTGGCCAACCCACTGTGGGCGGCCCTATCTGTAGGCAGGTGGGTGTGGGCTATTTAAGAAACTTAGCTAAGAATGAACCTGTGGGAGAGGCAGAAGAGCAAGCCACAGGCAGTATTGCTCTATGGTCTCTATTTTGGGTCTTGGTTGAGTTTGCGCTCTGATTTCCCAGTGATGGAGTATGACCGACAAGTGTAATAATGCATAGAAACACTTTCCTCCCCAAGTTGCTTTTGTCAGTGTTTTATCATAGGAATAGGAAAGTGACCTAGAACAGAGCTAATACAAGATGTCACAGCAGCCTTCAGTATGTCTTGGCAGTGTGACAAGTGGCCTAAGGATGACAGTCTCAATTTTATTTGCCTGCTTGCCACTCATGAATGTCTAGATCTGTAGTCCCCTGCCTTTCTCACTGTGATCAGGTATCTGGAAGGAGTTAGTGCTGAGGATAGGAAGTGCAGTAGCTGGGACCCCAGGTCTGTGTGCCGGGTTCCATTGTTTTTTCCTGGAACACAGAAACTTTCCTTCTCTCTGGCAGGCCATCTGTGTGAGCGTATCCTTAAGGAAGCTGGAATCTGGGAGATCTGTCTATGGGACGAGCAGTGCTCCCTTAATGTGTTGCTGTGTCAGTGATAGAGGGGATTTTGTCCCTGGGGTTTGTACCAGTTGTCCGCGTCTGTCCCCTTTGGGAGGATTATTCTCTTGGTTTCAGTGCCACACATTTAAGCCCTCCCTCCCCTCTCCCCAGCCTCAGCCCAGCTTGACTAGAAGCTGAACGATGTGCTTTTCTTGTTCTTGTGTTCTTCTCTTAGTTGAGCATTTGTGAGCAGCTGTGTGTAGGACGGCAGCTGCGGGGTAAGGAAGCTGAATGCCACACTTTTTTTTCTGAGTGAAAAAATAGAGCCGTTTCCTAACACAGCACTTGAGGTGCCATTACTGGGTCTCACTGACCCTAACACCAATGCACCATTCAGCTGGGACATGAGGAATCGTGGGGACCATGCTCTGGGGGCTCTTTAATGAGAGCATTGACTGTCACCAGTGTTGGGACGGAGACACATATACCTTGTTGGTTATGATCTGGATCCTTGCTGCCACAGTTCATGGTGTAGTAAAATCTGAGGGCTGCTTTCAAAAGATGCTGTTGTTAATACTTCTTAGTGGTGGGTCATGTTCTGTTGCATTTCAGTAGACTGACAGGCAGTTTCTTCGTGGGAATAAGATTGTGTTTAAATACAGGTGTTGTGATACATTGCATGGGAGAATTAACATCAGACTTCCTTGCTATGTATCAAGTCAGTTGTTTGAATCAATGTGTTGTTTTTCAAAAAGTGTACTTGTTCTACCGTAGGAGAGTGAATGGCTTTCCTATGACTTAACAATAGGGTAGGAAAACAGAGTTCGGAGTTTGGATAATTTGTAGGAACGGCTTGCTTTACGGTTTGAAAAATTTACCATCCTTACGTGGTTCAGAGACTGGAATTCTTTTCTCCTTTATCTTCTTTTTCTCTTTCTTTCTTTGTTTTTGTTGCTTTAAGAAGTTTTTGTTTTATTTTTGGTTGGCTTTCTCAAAGTGTAGAAATGAGAGGCAAACGGAAGGATGTTACCTTCCAAGGATGTTAGCATTGTGTTTTCTAAATTCAAATGAGAAACAGAAGGGTGTTTTTTGTTTTTGTTTTTTGTTAAGACAGAAAGGACACTGTTGTCTCTGATCTGGCATTATTTCTTCAAGGGTCAGAGTTGTAGAGACAGGAGGCTGAAGGATGTGAAGAGGTTGGCTTTAGAGGTTGATGTCATTGTTTGGATCAGGGCATGTGTACTTCTGAGCCAGCAGTTTACAACTCACATTTTATCCTAAGAAGAAACTAGGAACAACTTATTTCAATGTCTGATGGGTGATTTGTGAGTAGGTCTGTGTAATAAAGTTATATAGAGAGAAATTGCCCTTTATCATTATTGTATCAAAGATTGAATATTTTATCACATGCACATGAGAGCACATGACTACACACATACACACACATGCACATACACTCACACCCAGGAGAATGCTAACAAGTGAAAGCTATATAACTAGATATGAGGTATGAGGTATGGACTGTAAACTGCTCAATTTTATTTGGGGGACATGGGATAGTTCTTATGGATAACTAATTTTTCTTTCCTCCTGCAGAACTGGCTAGATCCTGCAAAAGAAATAAAGAGACAGCTGAGAAGTGAGTATTTAAGAGACATACTTAAATTAGTCCATATTACTTTTTCCTTTAATAAAAACCTTTGGGGGATAAACATGATTGTAACATAGAATAGGGTGCCGGGTCTGTTTTGCGTGCTGAAATCAACAGTACTGTAAGATACTTGTGAAAGTGACTTCAGCTGGACATGGTACCAGGTGCTTGCAGTCCCAACACTCAAGAGGCTGAGGCAAGGATCCTGAGCTGCACAGTGCAACCCTACCTCAAACAACAAAACCGAGTCTTGTGACTGTAGGTGGCTGAGAGGCTTCCCTTTGAGCAGGCAATAGACTTATTCTTATGTGTCTGTGAAGTCTACTTGTATGAGATAACAGCATGCCTTTTAAAAAATACATTGGACTTTTTTGGGATTACATTTATGTTGTGTGTATATGTTGTATATATCTGAATGTGTGCGTGTGTGCGGGTGTGTGTGTGTGTGTGTGTGTATGTGTGTGCACATGTGATAGCATGCTGGAAGTCAACCTTTGGTGTCTTCCTTGATTACTCCCCATGTTTTTTTCTGAGATAACAGTTTCTCACTGAACCTGGAGCCCATCAATTTGACTAGATCGCCAGGCCATTGAACTTAGCAATCTGCCTGGCTCTACAGTGTTACCTCCCCAGTCTGGAGTTAGTGCATGCCCCTGCTGTACCTTGCTAAAGATAAAGTTCAGGCCTCATGCTTGTGCAGACTGACATCTCAGCAGCCTTAAATTCCACCTTTTGTTCGAGATGCTTCGCTCTGTGGTACCTAATTGTAGTATTCATTTTAATTTGGGATTGTCCATTTTGGTTTTTTTTTTTTTTTAGTTTTTGTTCTGCTGTTTGTTTTTTTAGGTCTGTTTTTCAAGACAGTTTCTTTGTATAACAGCCCTGGCTGACCTGGCGTGTGCTTTGTAGATCAGGCTTCATTATGTTAATTTCTAGTTTAAAAACATTGTATTGTTAATGTCTAGGTGACACCAAATTACTCGCACCACCCAGACCTGGTATTTGGTAAATAACTGACACTTTATAATTGCAGATCTTCCCTGGCTGTTCACTTTTAATGTGAAGTTTTACCCTCCAGATCCTTCTCAGTTGACTGAAGATATCACCAGGTACCTTGTGTTTACATTTTGAAATGATCTTTACTTATTACTCTTATTTATTTCTGTGTTCTGGGAGTGCGGTTGTAACCGTAGGACTGAAAGTCAGAGCAGTAAAAGAAAGCATGGTATAAAATTTTGCTTGCATATCTGTATGTGCACCACATGCATGCCTAGTATCTACAGGAAGAAGAGGGAAATGAGTTACAAGCAGGTCTGAGCCAGTGTGTAGGTTCTATGAAGCCAGTCTGTGTCCCCTGTAAGAGCAGTAAGTGCTATTAACAGCCAAGCCATGTCTCAATTAATATATATTACTATGTATGTCAGAGTGTGGGGTGGACATGTGGAAGTAAGCAGGTAACTTTGTGGACTCTGTTTTCTTCTCCTATCTCTGTGGATTCTAGGGATTGCGCTCAGGTTATTAAGCATGTGTCTTTGGGCTGCAAGTGCCTGTAGCTGCTGAGCCCTCCCTCACACTGGCTTCCAGCAGCTTTAAACAAAACAGAACAAACTTAGATGTTCGCTTAATTTACTCTTCTTTGGTTCTTCTTTTATATTCAAGTAATAAAACACTTAAAGAAAAGTATAGCTGGCAACTTTATGTCCTATGTTTTATATATATGGTGAAAGGTACTTAGCTTCAGTGTTTCAGATTTTAATGTGAAAGTGTTTTTTTTAATAGTTTACCCCATGTATACCTGTGCTAGTCTCATGTATACAGGTATCATATATTTATATTTACCCAGTTAGTAGGTAAAGAAACCTCTCTGTGTGTTTTTATGTCTGTCTGTCTGTCTGTCTGTCTCTCTTCTCTGTGTGTGTGTGTGTGTGTATGTGCGCACACACACACGTGCAAAAGCATGCAACATTCTTATGAATGTAGAGGTCAGTAGTCAACCCCATATATGTTCCTCAGGAGCCATCTACCTTGGCTTCTCTAGGAAAGATCTATGTATGTATGTATGTATGTATGTATGTATGTATTTATTTTTAAAATTTATTTATTTTGTACGAGCACACTGTTGCTGTCTTCAGACACACAAGAAGAAGGCATTAGATCCCATTACAAATGGTTGTGAGCCACCATGTGGTTGCTGGGAATTGAACTCAGGACCTCTGGAAGAGCAGTCAGTGCTCTTAACCACTGAGCCATCTCTCCAGCTGGAAAAGATTTATTTTTATTATTTATGTATATGAGTATTTTATCTGCATATACACCTGCATGACAGAAGAGGGCATCAGGTTCCATTACAGATGGTTGTGAGCCACCATGTGGTTGTTGGGAATTGAACTCAGGACCTCTGGAAGAGCAGCCAGTGCTCTTAACTGCTGAGCCATCTCTCTAACCTCACTTTGTTTTGTTTTAACGTTTTGTTTTGAATATATGTGGGTATGTACCTGTGAGTGCAGGTCCCCCTGGAGACCAGAAGAGGGTATCTGATTTGATTCCAGGCAGTTATGAGCCACCTAATGTGGATGCTTGGAACTGATATTCAGTCCTCTACAAGAGCAGTATGTGCTCTTAACCACTGAGCAATCTCTGCAACCCTACCTTGCTCTTAGAGACATGGTCTGTCTCTGAGCTTGGGACTCTCTGTGTGGGATGATGGACTGTTTGGCCAGCCCTAGAGGTCCCCTGTCCTTCTGCAGCACACACCACCTTGCCTAGGTTTGCATGTGGATTCTGGACCTCAAATTCAGCTCCTTCTGCTTGCATAGCCATCACTTTGCTAGGAGTTCTTCCCAGCCCCTGCAAATTTGTCTTAAGTCATACGGACTGGTGACTTTTCTTCCTTATCCCTCCCCACCCCACACAATAAAAGAAACAACAGAGTAGAATTTCTGTAGCAGTGCTAGCTGTTTCGTTTTCGTCTCTCCTGAGATTATGTGGGCCATAAGAACAAAGTCTTAAGTTGCAAATAGAAGATCAGTTTAGAAGCAAGAGCATTTGCAGATCTTGTGTTGACAGGGTCTTTTTTGGTAACCTAGGAAGGTTGTAGACAGACAAGTTCATGGACATCTTATTCCTGTTTAGAGTGGAAGTGATAGGATGCTGTAACTTTGTGAAAAGTTAGAGCAAATGATGATTCCTATGCAGTCTTCGATGATTGTTCACATGGCCAGGGAAGACTGCAGTGTCTTCACTTGGGAAAAGTCGGTCTTAGAGGAGGACCGACTGTCTGTGGACCCTGTGCTTTTGGTGCTTCTGGTGGGCCAATTTGGTTGTCACATGTTTAATATTCATGTGAACTTGAACTGATGGACGTTTATTGCTGAGATTGGAGAATGTCAGGCCTGGTTTGCCCTCACCTTCTTGCCTGTTGCTGAGTATCAGCACTTTGGCTATGGCTGAGTATCAGCACTCCTGCTCTTGCTGAGTAGCAGCACTCCCGCTGTTGCTGAGTACCAGTGCACTCCTGAGCTCACTGATCACCACTCCCATTTTAACCACACCTTGATTCGATTAGCTCCAGCTAGCAAAGAATAAAGAATAGTAGCTCTTGTGACTGCCCAGTGACTTTCTTGGGCACAGTCTTTGGTGTGTTGGCATGTAGGGCATAGCTCCTCTGCAGAAGTGCCTTTTAACAATGAATATCATGGACTTCAATACAGTGCCCTCTGGTCTACACACACTTCCCTTTCCTTGCAGTAATTTGCTTGCGGAATGATAATCCTATGGTGATTTTGACTTCATTGCACAGACATAGGCTTAGTTTTCTCAGTGTGCAGCAGGACTAGCTCAAGACCTATAGAAGTCCCGACTGAAATCTTCATTGTAAGTTGACATTACCGGGTCAGCAGGCTTTCGGGGAGGCTTGCAACACTATTCAGACTGAAGTCTCATACCATGTAAAGCTGATTACCAGCACTCCCACTGAGAACAGACATTTTGACAGCAATCATTTACTGTCAAAGAAAACAGATCCAGGAAATTCAGAAAGTTCTTGCTAGGTTTGTTGGAAAATGTTCTGACTTGCTCGAGAATGGGAAGACTGGCATGCACGGCTGAGCAAGGGACACTGAGGGAGCCACAGGTGCAGGAGACCTAGCACAGCTATGGTGGGGGTTCAGCAGCCTGGGATCCAGCTTAAACTTCAGTCCTCCAGAGCAGTGCTGTTGTGTTTGTGTGGTTCTAGAAGTCAAAGGAACACAACCTTCCTTGAAAAGAGGACCTCTGAAATGTGTGAAAATACTCAGACTGTAGCACCAATGAGACAGTCCTTTAACCAGAAAATTCTAGAACAATTGTCAGTGCTTGTGTGAGGCCTTTGATAAGTGTGGGGTGGTGGTGATCCTAGAGTTCCTGTCTCTGGTGAGATTGACCCCATGGAAACTTGGGTACAGTTAAGCTGAACTGGAACCCTGTCTACTTGCTCTGTGCTTCACCAGCCTTGAGGCCTGCCCAGAGACTGTGCCTCCCCTACCTGAAGAACAGAGAGCAAGAAAAGAGAGAGACTTACAGCTCTTAAGACTCACAGTGTGGGTGGAGGTCATTCTTCTTCCGTGGGAGAAGGTCATCATGAAGGGTAATCCTGAAAAGATCTTCTAAATGAGGTCACTGCTGTTCATCTCAGGATCACTGGTAACTTCAGCAAATGGTAAATTGGAGAGCACAGATTATGTTTTAATATATGTCCCCAAAAGGGGTTGATAATGGAGCTGAAAATTAAAAAAACAAAAACAAACAAACAAACAAAACCTCCATAGAAAATAAATCACATTTCATATGAGTTTAGTAAAAAATCAATTCTTTTATAATGGTGTCCTGAATTAGATCATTGACTACAGGTAGGAGTTGCTGTTATGGCTAGCAGTTAGTGACTCCCAGGCTCCATGCCAGCTGCTTATTTATGCACATAACGTTTACTCTCACCCTCAAAGGCTTCTCATTGCAAAGGCAACAAAGCCTTGGGCAAGTACTTAACCTGCACAGGACTGCAGATCAGCTCTCACGACTTCAGAGTGCCTGTTCTTTCTGTGGACAAGAGAATGGATGAGCAAGGGTGTCAAGGTAGATTTACAGGACTGTTGTTGCTAAAGGCATTTGAGGGAAAGAAGAAATCAGTATGAAAGGGTAGAAGTGAGCATGAGTGAAGGACTAGATTGGTTTTTTGGTAAATGGTTACTGTCAAAATGTCTATTGTCTTAATTAACTTATAGACTTGGTTTTATCAATAAGCCAGCAGTTTAGGAGCTCAAGGAGCAGGGTAAAACTTCAGGTCATGAAACGGCTATTTTTGCTGTGAATAGAAATAATCCCAATTTGTTTGCAACAGAATGCTAAAATGTAAGGTTAACTAATGTTTCTCTCCCTGTCCCTCACAGATACTTCTTGTGCCTTCAACTGAGGCAGGACATTGCCTCTGGCCGCCTGCCCTGCTCCTTCGTGACTCATGCCCTCTTGGGATCCTACACCCTGCAGGCTGAGCATGGGGACTATGACCCAGAAGACTATGACAGTATTGATCTTGGTGACTTCCAGTTTGCCCCAGCCCACACCAAGGAACTGGAGGAAAAGGTGGCAGAACTGCATAAAACTCACAGGTCTGTCGATTAGCTAGTGGGAGACGGACACCATGGCACGTAGACATAGGCGTAGTGCTTGCTCAGCATTTGAGAAGCAGGTTTTAGCCTGTCAACCGACGTCTTTGGGAACTTGTCTGACACTGATGAACACAACCTCTAGCTCCTGAGATACCCTTTTACAGTTCTTTTTAGTGTAATATGGGGATTGTGTTCTTGATAAACTCCTGTATCAGAGTAGTGTATATTCCCATATGACACTTCTCCCTCACCCTGTTATCCTCAACAGATACACAGGAAACAGACTTGTATGCATACTGGTTTGACATTACATTTCTTCTGCCTCTCAGTATAAAATATAAAGTAGTACTATATTTTATAAGAAAGCCAGGGAGATAGTGGGGGTAGATGATATCAAAACACACTGTATTCAAGTCTGAGATTTTTCAAAATAATACTTTTTAAAAAGCTAGGAAGGTATTGAAGCATCTGGATTTGACTTTGAAGTGCAGGGGGACAGCTGAAGTGGACAGCTGGTCCCACGAGCCACAGAAGGCGTCCCTTTGTTTAGGTGAGGAGTGCTTAAATAACTTGAATGATATGTGTACTTTTGAATACTTTCATATTTCTGGCAAAATGGAGTTTTATATGAGGTTTTTAATATCTCTCTAAGCTACAAAATATTTATATATTAAGGCCATAATTTTATGGAGTATTGACTAAAATAATTTGAATAACTTTCAGAGATTTAAAACTCTTAAGGGGAATTATACATTAACTTTTGTTTAAAAAAAAATTTAAAAAGGCAACGTTTGACACCAGCGCCCCCCCCCCCCCCCCCGTATTGAAATTCTACTCAACAGACATTTATTTTGTCACCCAGATTTGAATTGGTTGGTATGAAATACTGTGTTGGAAATGAAGACTTTTGGGGCAGAGATCAGTTTGCCAGTTGCTTAAGTTTGTTTGGCTGGAGAAATAGGAATAAAAATACATTTCTGTAGGCAGAGTACTATGCTGTTTGTCACACTTAGAAAATCAAATTTAAATAATTCTGATCAATCCTAGCAAAATTAAATGAAGAAATAGGAATTTACCCATTTTAAAAAGGCGAAGTCACAGTTTGTTCATTCTCTCGGTTAGCTTGTGTTGCACCCATATTGCTCCTGCTGTTCTCCACCATGAGAACAAGGAAGAGTGTCAGTTCAAGGACAAATTGGAAGTCCACCTACTTGAGTGCGCAGGCTGAGATTCACTGACCTTAGAGGTAGCGGTAGAGGCAGAGCTGCATCTTGTCTCCTACAGCCTGACACAGTTACCCCCTGCAGTCCCGACTCTCCAATCCTGTAAACAGCTGTATCTACTGTGAACATGTTTGCATCTCCAGGTGACACAGTGTCTTTTGATTCTCAGGGGCTTATCTCCAGCACAAGCTGATTCTCAGTTCTTAGAAAATGCAAAGAGGCTTTCCATGTACGGTGTTGACCTGCATCATGCCAAGGTATTGTAACTTCAGTTTGGTGACTGAAGTTCTGAAAAATCTCCAGCTTCACAGAGCCTGGTTCTTTTTGGAAATGTTTGTCTCTACTTTATAAGTATTTCTTGGTGACTAATTATAAAATTCATGGTGTGGGAATCCCTTGTCATCTCTCTACTATCTTCTTCTGTTGGTTTTGTTAATGCCTCTTTAAGAATTCTTACTTCAGAACTGTCTTTGGTAGCCCTTATTCCTTACCCTGTGTTCCTGGTTCATTGCTATGTTCCATCTTCTGCTAGATCAGTTATTCTCAACCTGAAGTTTGTGTATGACCCATTGTGGGGGCTGAGGAACCCTTTCATAGGGTTTGCCTAAGATAACTGGAAAACACAGATATTTACATCATGATTCATAAACAGTAGCAAAGTTACAGTTATAAAGGACCAGTGAAAATGATGTAATGGTTTGGGCCAGCACTGTAGAAGGAACTGTTTTAAAGGGTCGCGGTGTTGGAAGGTTGGGAAGCCCTGTGTTAGACCCAGTGCTGCTGTCTGGGCTCCCTCTCTCTTCCTCACCTCTTTTTTTGGGAGAAGAAAGCATATCTTGAAGCATGGAAGGGCCAAAAGCTGCACAGATATGCCCTGGCTACAGGTCATGAAGCTCTGCAGACTAATTTCAGAATTAGTGCATGGGTGGGATGATGGAGGCTTCAGCAGTAGTGCATGGGTGGGATGATGGAGGCTTCTGTCGTAGTGCATGGGTGGGATGATGGAGGCCTGTGATAGGAAGCCTGGGTTGATTGGGAGGGCACCACTAACAAGCATCACTGCTTTGTGATCCTACATGGAGTGGTGAGACTTTAGGAGGTCAAGAGGAAAAGTGATAGACAGGTTTGGTTTGCCTAGAGTCAGTATCTGAGAGATTCTACCCATCCTGCCAGTCACACACAGTTTAGGACGTGGTTATAGTGCTGCCAGGAAGCTCCCATGCAGACACGCCTTCTCTTCCAGGTCTCTGGTTAGTAGCCCTTGCTTTTGTATTGTGTTTGCAAAGGACTCTGTTGTCCTTGGTGGCTTTATTTAAAATTTTTTTTTTCATTTCAAAATAATGTATATTTAATATAGAAAATGAAAATCACTTGAATCTCTTTGTGTAGAAAGTTAACATCTAGAAGCATTTTCTTGCGTGGCTTCTTTTGTTTGGCTGGTTTAGTTTGAGCCTCTGAGGAGTCTAATTCTTGGGCTTCTTTATATGAGATCTGCTCTGAGTATCTCTTAGTTTTATTTTGAACCAGGATCTCACTTTGTAGCTATGGCTGGCCTGAACTTGCTATGTAAAATAGGCTGGCTTTGAACTTAGAGATCTACACCACCACATCTGGCTTTAGTTGTTTTTATTGCATTTACAGATTTCCTCCCTTTGAGATCAGTGAATAGTCTCTGGTAGTATCATATTTTTAAACTGCTGGGTGAAACACTTTTCAGTTTTAAAAAAATGCTTTCATATATACCATCTTTTTGAGATTTGAATGTATTTGGTTTATAAATATATGAAATAGTAAAGAGAGCACCTTGTCTGACGTTGTCTGTCGCTGGCAGTCAGTCACTCTTGCCTGAGACTCTTTAATAAATGTTACTACATAGTAAATCTGGTCCTCCTAACTCTGGAGGGGCTTTGTTTATTTGTTTGTTTTAGTTTCTTTTTGTTTATGGAAGAGAAAAGGATGAGAGAAGACAGGTCTGGAACCAAAGAGGCTTTCTCATCTTAACTTCTGTAAATTTTGTGATATATAATTTTCCTGAGAGAGTGGGAGGACTGAGGATTGAATCCGCCATGCTAGGGAAATGCTCTGCAACCAAGCTGCACCTTGCAGCCTTTCCTGTATGCAGTTGTCCTATCGCCTAACTTTGTAAATCATTGTCTAGAACCCAGTTCTTAGAAGTACCGAAAGTGTCAGGGTTCTTTTCTCCTGCTGTTCACATTATAAAGGTAAGCTTGATTATGAATGTAATGCCAAGTTTTGCTGTCCAGTAAGGAACAGAACAGTAGCAACACCCAGTGCCATCATCCATCCTATTTACCATCTGTTGACTGCCAATAACTATCGTATTTGTGGCCCATGGAAAAGAAGTCCTTTAGGAGTTTTAAAGAACATGCCATGTAAATTTTTATCTTCCTAAACCGTTTTTCCTTACCTTGAACTCACATTCTTTTTCCTTTTTGAAACGTTAAGATCGCAACTTCAAGTTAGCGCAAGCTGAAGAGTGTTAAAGAGTCTCGACAAAGGAGCATGAAGGCACGGAGCAGTAGGTCCCCTGGAATGCTGCTGTCGTGGCCCTCTACCCTGTAGTTCTTTCTGGGGTGGGCAGCCAAGTGGCTGCCAGACCTCCGCAGAAGGCCGGTCTGCAAGGGATTGTTTCCAGGGGTGCCATTGTTAGACCAAACTGATGTGACTGTGCAGGGAGGGAGCCTTCAACATCTCAAACCTCTCAGAAGATCTTCCACACAGGCAGCTTCCTGAGGGGCAGAGCAGATGGTAATTTCTGTAGTTAGTTTTTTGTTGTTGTTGTTTTTTATTTTGCTGAGTATCACAGCTCAGACCTGGAGACTAGAATGCATCTCCTCCTTGCACCTCATGCTCATAACCATGATTCTGTTCACAAATACTAATACATTTAAAACAGTTGTGGGCTAGCCACACATCCACTGATTTGCTTGAATACAGGTTCAAGAGTTTCTTTTTAAGTAAAATAAAAATACTTGTTTGTCCTGTCTAAAGATTGTTCATATTGGATGAAGCTGGCTTTGTCTGTTTCCAGTGAATGTCACCTCCTTAGCTATGATGAAAACATGGGGCATTTTCTGCTGTCTTGAACTCTCTCCCATTGGCCATGGGTGTTGATGCTTTTGACAGACACTTTAAGTTTGATGCCAAGTAGTTTGGGCATCTGTGCCTAATTCACCCTGCTTTCTCTGCTATTCCTAGAGAGAGTTGAGGCTGCTAGGATTCCAGAGAGTAGAGTATTGGCTATTTTACATGTTGTGGTTTTTGTTTTTTTTTTTATTGTGGTGTATTTGATATGTAAGTGGGCATGCACATGCTATGGTGCACACTCCATGGTGTGTGTGGAGGTCAGAGACAACTTTGGAACTGGTTTTCTCCTTCTACCCATTGGCTTTGGGGATTGAGCTTGGGTCATTGGGCTTTTGCAGCAAACCTTTATTGGCTGTGGGCAGCCCAGTGTTTTAAAACCTGCTCAGAGTGGTGTAATGTAAGTTTGTGTCCTTGTATCTGAATTTATTGTATTTGTATTTATTCAGGTATCATAGCAGAAAACGAAATTAGTATCAGTTGGCTATACTGCACTTTTATTTTTTAAAAGAGCTAAATTATGTCACCTTATTCTTTGTAGCAGTGCTGTCAGACATGTTGTCATTGAGTTGAGACTTCTTAATGTGTTGTTTGTCTTTGCTTTGTGTGAAATTTTATCCCATGATGTTCATGATTTCTTAAAATGTGTACCTCTCTTGAGTAGTAGTGTTGAGTTTCTTTGTCTTGGCTGAGATCACCTGTCTCCTGGTGGAAAAACTGCTTGTGCGTTTTAAATATTGTGTGTGTCTTATCTTAAGTACTGAGTGACTTAAGAGGACAAGTGTCACTTGCTTCCTTTTTAAACACACTTTAAGCTGTCAGCTTTCTGCTTTTGTGTGCATATTTATGTGGGTAAATAAACCAAACCTCTTCAGGCTTGTGATTATTCTATATTATTATTTATTATCTGTCCCAAGTTAACTCTCTGGGGAAAGGAAACTATTGATGACTTCGGGAGTAGTCTGCAGTCCTTTGTAGCTGAAGGGCATTGGCTGAGAGCCATGTGTCAGCACTTAAGTTACTGAATGCTTGTAAGAGTTCAGAGGCTTCAACACTGTCAGTCTAGAAGACAGATTTATAGGTATAATTTTGCCAGCTGTCAGCTAGCATAACCATGTAAGTTTGGTGAATTAAAATAGTAGAATGTACCTTAGAGCAGGCCAGCCAACTGTCTACAAGGGCCAGATGTGCCCCAGGGACAGGTTCTGCCTGTGTCCTCAAGGTGCTGTAACATGGCTCTTGTTTCTTTCTTCCCTGTTAACTTTTTGCAGAGCTTGAAAAATGCATAAATTAAATTGTTTACAGATTGTGTCCTATAAATGATTTTTCAATCATTTTGCAAATCCAACCTGATCCCTGAAGACGAATCATTTTGTTAATATGAGCACGTGTCCTTCTCTTGGAGTTAATTTAGGGACTCTCACTAACATTTAAATATAAACATATTAAGTTGACATTTTCCATCATTTGAAGTTTGATTTGTCTCAATCTATATAACTCGTCATTCTAACTGTCAAATGGGTTATACTTGGCAGGACTCAGAAGGTGTGGACATCAAGCTGGGTGTGTGTGCTAATGGCCTTCTCATTTACAAAGACCGACTGAGAATCAATCGTTTTGCCTGGCCGAAGATCTTGAAAATTTCCTATAAGCGCAGTAATTTCTACATTAAAGTTAGGCCAGCAGAGGTGAGCAATGTCTTGTATCCTTGGCGTGGCTAAAGCACTGTCAGTGTCCCCTCTCCTACCAGGAGAGGTAGATGAATCTTCTATGAAAATATTGCAGAAGGAAACCCTTCTTAGTTCCTTTATGCTACCCAAGACATCATTCTTGATGATAAATGAACATTCTTGTTGCTGATATAAAAAAAAAGCAAAAGCAAAAACAAAACACAAACCACTAGATTGTTCACAAAAAGATGTTTTGAGAAATAATAAAAAAGGACCGGCAGGCTTCCCGTGCTTGTGCCGTCAACTGCCCCAGTGGCCTGGCCGGCCGTGCACTGGCAGGCAGTGACCAACCAGTTCTTATCTTACAGAGACTGACTCAGATCTCCAAAATCTCTCCATGCAGCTCGCTAGGCTCCCACTGGTGGGTCGCTATCACACACAGCCCCATGCTTTAAAGGCCCTAGGGCCCTTGTGGTGCACATCAGACAAACCCACTCTTTGCCGCTGTACATTTCTCTCTGGAACCTAGTCCAGTCGCTGCGAGAAGAAAAACACCACACAAACTTAGCTGAGAAACAATGGTAACTCAATCTCTGGGTGCAACAACTAGAATCTTCATCTTGTGAGTCTTACTAAATCTGATCTTCTGGTGGCAAATTCTTGTGTATTTGCCATGATACTGGGGAAACTCTAGCAGCTACGTCTTGCCCTTCAGCTATCCCTGATCCGAAAAGCCGAACTCTCTCCTGCTTCCTCTCTTCCTCCATTTAACCTGCTCGCCCAGTGATTGGCTCCTTTATTCATTAGGGGATGGCTCACAAGAAGTCACCTGAGTACTTGACTCATTCCTGGTTTGCAGCCCCTCCCAGGAGAACAGAATTAGCATCAGAACACAAGTAATCCCAGGGCTATCCACAACAAAAAGAGATTGTTTTTATCCCCTCCCACACATAGTAGGAGCTTTTTGTTGTTGTTGACTCAGGTAAGTGAATATGTTTTAGTGCCGTTGAGTAATCAGTTTACTTGGGCAATGATCAATTAATAATGCTGTTCATAGAAACAGTATCACAGTCAGAAATTTGTTATTTGGTATGACTATATAGATTAGCTAACAGTTTCTAAAGAAGAATTACTTCTGACAGAAACAACTAAATCTGTTTACAGTAGCATGTAGCCATTGGTTAAAGAATAGTCTGATTTTGTTTTTCTGGGTTTATTCCAGCTGGAACAGTTTGAGAGTACCATTGGCTTCAAACTGCCAAACCATCGGGCAGCTAAAAGGCTATGGAAAGTGTGTGTGGAGCATCACACTTTCTACAGGTGAGATGAAGATGTCTCGTGAAGTTGCCATGGTACCCCGTTCAGGTCAGATGGGACGGACGGCACAGCAGATGCATCTGCCTACATCCGAGTTGATTTCCCTGCTGGTTATCTCTGTTGCCTGCATCCAGGCTTCAGTGTGCCATCTAGTTGTCTTGCCTCCCCTCTCCCATCACCAACATGCTAACCTTTACCGCCTGTTGCTGTCCTTTCTGTCTCCAGTCTTCTTAGTTATAAGTCAGGCTGTTTTCTTACCAGCTCTTTCTCAGTCAGCTTGGGCCTGTCATTGCTCCATTTGGTTGTTTTGTTAAGAGGATCTGTCCCCCCCTCAAGCCTCTGTCTCCTAACACACCAGCTACTCCAGTGTGTTGCTACTGGTTTAATCTGATGTCCTGACATGGCCATTTCTGTGTTAACTTAAGTGGTGACTGATACAGTATCACAACCTTGTGTATTAATGCTATTTCAAAAAACTAATTTTCAGCATTAGTGGGATCCTCATTGCTGCCAGCCCGCTAGCCCTCTCGCCTCCCTTGGATCTGACTGTTCATAGACTTCTCGAGCCATTCACACGGGCCTCTCCTCAGGCTTCTCTCAGTGCAGTGCATTCACTGTGTGTGTGTGCGGGGGGGGGGGTGTCCACAGACACCCCACCTTTCTTTAATCGCCTCCTTCCCTTGCAGATGTATTGTCGCTTCATCTTAACCACCTCCCTGCTAGCCTCCTGGTTTAAGGATGGGTACACATGGTTTTGGTTTATTTATTTCATCCCCCTGTATTTTCATCTATCTGTAGCTAACTCTCTGGGGAAAGGAATCTATTGATGACCTCAGGAGTAGTCTTCAGTCCTTTGTAGCTTAAGGGTCCTGACTGAGAGGCGTGTGTCAGCACTTAAGTTACTGAATGCTTGCAAGAGTTTAGAGGCTTCAACACTGTCAGTCTAGAAGACAGCAAGGGGTCCTGCTTGGTAAATTTACTTTCTAATAGATACCTCTGACTTCTTTGGACAGTTACATATCTATGCTTTCCTTAAAAACCAAAGCCCCAAACTGGAAACATATCCCCTAAGCTTCTAAAAGAGCCCCTAAGCTTCTAAAAGAGCCCCTAAGCTTCTAATCTCCGTATATGGAAAGCAGAAGCATGGCAGGACTTGAGTTCAAGGAGAGCCTTGTCTACATAGTGAGTCCAAAGCTAGATGTAGCTACATAGAGAAATAACTAAGCATGCAGCAGAGCAACAATAACCAACAAACCCTCCAAATTTCTTTTGATTCCAAGCCGTGGCTTGTGTTCCATCTCCCTTTTAGTCTTTTCCTGAGGGCTGCTTTTTTCACAAGTAGTTTGGTTACCTTCATCACCTCTGTTTTTGGTCCTGGTGTATAAAGCCAGATCATGTTAAGTGTTGTCTCCAGCCATGTAATATTGACAAGTTATACAGGCACTGCTTTACCTTCATTATCCCTGTGTGATGCTAATAAAGGCTTCTTTATTTCTCTATGGGCTTGCTTTCAAAATTAAATAAGATTTTACATGAGAAGCAAACGTAAGCTATTTCTGGTGTATAATAATGTAAAATAATGTCATCAGTACCACTTAGAAAACACTTAAATTAGTGATTACAAATGACTGGTTCTTACAGTGAAATGGAACAGATTTATTTTCAAGAATACTCTAATATGCTAATTTTAGAGAAGACATATAACTCAACATATATATGAATCTGAGTCAGCTATACTAATCGTAGGAGTCCTTGCCATCTCAGACCATGGTAATGAGAAAGGTCAGCTTTCAGATTGGGTGGGGGACAGCAAAACCAAACTCACTCTCAAGCTCATTTTGAGAACTAATTGTTTCATCTCAGCAGCAGCTCTAGTGATGGGGTCAGAGGTCAAGGCTTGCAGCACTTGCCTTTTCCTAAATTTCAAGACGCCAAGACGCTGACCACAAAAGTTACTTCTTCAAGGCTGCATCCCTGAGATAGCAGGAAGGGAGCACTGGAGAGGTGCCGCCTGTGGACCTGCTGTGTGTGTGTGTGAGTGTGCGTGTGAGTGTGTGATGTGTGTTTGAGTGTGTGCTTGTGAGTGTGTGTGGTGTGTATGCATGAGTGTGTG
>JADRCH010000256.1:1281623-1308341 GCA_019843965.1 Rhynchomys soricoides
GATGACGATGATGATGGTACAGGCACAGATGGGACTGGGGCAGGCTGTCACTTGTATCCATGGTTTGAGACCAGTCCAAGCAACATAGTGAAACCCTCAAACAAAAGAAAGCAAGCAACCCATTGAGCTGGGGTTTGGGTGTGTCTAGAGTTAAGGTGACAGTGGGCCCCAAGTCTCCTCAAGCACACACAAACCCTAATGAAGTTACAGAAGGTAAATTAACAATTGAAAAGCTGGGAGACTCCCCCGGAAGATTTTAAATTTTCTTTAAAATTGTTTTCTGAGCATAAGAGGTTTAATTGTTTTAAATTTATTTTGTAAAAGAAACAGAAAATGTATTAGAATTTAAAAGAGCAATATACTTGAAAATACATGATCTTTTAAGTTTTCTTGTAGTTTGGTAAAACAGATATCCTGTCAGTAATTTCAGATCTTTCTTTGGAGATCCCTTTCAGGGCTCTTCCTGTCTCTCTGTTGGGTAGTCTTTAAATCTCCTCAATTCCTGAGTGCACTTCAGTGACAGGCAGGAGGGAGCCATGGGATCTGGCTAGAGAGTATCTCCCAAACTCCGACTGCATGCTATGCTTCCCAGCGACCCTCCTCCCATTTCTATAGGTGATTGCTTTCCTGCAAAGCAGTTCGAGGGCATGTTCATAGCGTTGCTAGCTGGGGAAATATCATGCGCAGCCCATCAGGAGACAGCCCGAGGTTACAGTCACCAGAGTGCATATTCTCAGCACCGCGCCCTGCGTTGCATCTCTATAGGTAGAAAGTATGCTTTATGATGTGCACATAGCTTTATGTACTTAACCACATGAATAGATTGAGGCCAAGAAAGCCCGATGGCCATGGTTATCTTATTTAATTCTGACAGTGTCTTTCTGGATGAATACTGTCTTGAGTTAACGGAGGATTAGATCACCTCTAAGCATGATCATTCCTTACCACCTTGACTTAGAGCTCATCTTTCCCTAAGCAGAAGATGGCTAAAATTTTATGCAGAAGATCTGGGAATACTTGGAATGATTTTAGAAAAAAAAAAAAAAAACTTGTAAAAAGCAGACTTCTTGGAAAATGATTGAAATCTCCATATTTTTGAACTGTCAACTAAAGTCTTAAGAAATTATAAGACCTCTGAGAGTATATTTTTGTTAAGTATTTTTCTAACTCAAATAATGGCAAGATGATTTCAGTTGTATCAAAAAAGCTTACTTATGCCGGGCAGTGTTGGTGCACGCCTTTAATCCCAGCACTTGGGAGGCAAAGGCAGGCGGATTTCTGAGTTCGAGGACAACCTGGTCTACAGAGTGAGTTCCAGGACAGCCAGGGCTACTCAGAGAAACCCTGTCTCGAAAAACAAAAAACAAAACAAAACAACAACAACAAAAAAGCTTACTTATTAAAAGCATGCTCTTATATAAGTCAGAAAATTATCTATCATTAAGTTTGAATTCTTGCATTATGAACCCAGTTGCTTGGTAGAGTTATTCTAGCAAGAAAGAATATTAGCCACCTCTGAGGACCACTGTCTAATTTCTGTTCTTCAGGAAAGGATTACTTAGCGGACTAGATTCTTGAGTTAGATTTTTTTTTCCCCTACCAGAAAGAGGCATAAATATTAACAATTGCTAATGATAATGGGCTTTTTACTTGACACTTAACAGCTAGCAGCACAAATTCAGACATATGTGTTTACATAAGTGATTTACACTAAAACAAATAAATACTCTTGATACACACTCAGAGCAGCTGCTCTTTTGACTAGGCTTAAAAAAAAAAAAAAAAATGTGAGCACATTCCTGTTACAAAATTACTTATGATCCAGTGTGGTGCTGCACTTCAAATCCAGCACTCGGCGGATGAGTTAGAGGCCAGCTTGTTTCAAAAGCCCAAAACAACAATAAAACTGCACAGTAGGAAGGATGTTTTTAGTGAAGCTACGGAGCAGTGTTTAGACTAATCATATGAAATGAGACCTTAAAATACATACCTGTGTTTGTGACTTTGTGACTTTGTTCTTTGTTTTCCCCTCTCCATTGTAGGCTCGTGTCTCCAGAGCAGCCACCAAAGACCAAGTTCTTGACCCTGGGGTCCAAATTCCGCTACAGTGGCCGCACGCAGGCACAGACACGAGAAGCAAGCACCCTCATAGACAGGCCAGCACCACAGTTTGAGCGTGCCTCTAGTAAACGGGTCTCGAGGAGCCTAGATGGAGGTGGTAACACGTTTATAATTTTGGATTCTACTCATCTTTTCTAGTCCAGTGAGGTTAGAAAAAGATAATCTAGTTAGTAAGACCACTAGACATCCTCTAGAACAGTGGTCCTCAACCTTCCTGATGCTGACACCATTTAATACAGTTTTATGTTGTGCTGACCCCAACCATAAAACCATTTTGTTGCTACTTCATAACTAATTTTGTTTCTGTTATGGATTGTAATATAAATATCTGATATGTAGGATATCTGATATGTGACTCCCATAGAGGTCACAACCCATAGAATTGAGGACCACTGGTCTCAAGGGATAGACAGTTACCACCAAATTAGTAAAATGTTGCTATTCTCAAAATAAAATAATTTTGTATTCAGGTTGTCACTCTGAACATACATTTTTGTTGTTGTTGTGTGTATGTTGTTGGCAGCACACATAAATAGTATGTATTTTTGTGTTTATAAGTTATTGTATAAATATATTTCTCTTGGTTTGATTATGATCTCTGATATGGCTTAATTTCCTATATCTGTTAGTTGTTGACATCACTGTAAAGAAATTTTGGGGCATGTTTGCACATGAATTCCAGAAATTATAAATGGATTCTACTACTCAGATTTGAAGGTGTGCTTTCAGAAGTTTACCAGACTCACAGCATATGAAAAATCATTCTAGGTTTCACAAGTATTAACTTTAAATATGGTTTTAAATAACAGTAACAAAAGAAATACATACTCACCTGTCTGGGGAGATAGTATAAGTATTAATGGTTTCTCTTAGAGTTCTGGCGAGCTACGTTGTTTGTAGTCTTGCATGGAAATATGCATGGAGGGGAGATGATGTTTCTTTTTCACGTTTGTCATATTGCTTATTAGTAAAGTAGGAATTAGTAATATGTTTCTCATATGAAAGATGATGTTAACATTTTTATTAAACTACTTTTCTCGTTATATAACAAAAATGATAATAATTTTCAGTGAAAAGAAATAGTTTTTCAACCTTTCTCATTATATTGAATATTAATATTAAATAGTTTGACAAATTGTAATTTTATATTGTATTATTAGCAAAAATCCCATTTTGATTGTTGTTCCTTTATAGCATTATACAAATATGAAATATGACCTTGAACAGCAAGATGTTAAATAATTAGATAAAACAGACGATTCCTAGACTAACATTCTTTTACTAGTAGAGGATTCACACTGATTAGCCTTTCTCTCTTTTTCCTGGTAAAAGAAATTAATAAATAGGTACAGGTACAGACAGCTTTTTGCCAGGCTTTGCTTGTGGGTCTTTTGATGTATGTGGTTGTTAACTCAGGAGAGTCTTCCATAGAGTTTTAAGGAACCACCAGGAAAATACATGCTTCAAGTAAATGAGTGTCCGTATTTCCAGATAAGACTATTTAAATATAGAGAATTTGCAGTGTCAGCCAACAACTAAGTATGTTCCTTAGTCGACCTGAAAATGTGCCAGTCTGAGTAGGCATCTCTCAAGTCTGTTCTTGCCATGAGTAGATGCAGTTGCTTTTGTTTCTGCCCCATGAGGAGCCTTCTGGAGACTGTCACCAGCCTTTGTTCTAAGATTAGAGACTGTAGAGCTCTCATGTTGTATTAGAGCTACAGAAGAACAGTCAGCCAGGGCATCTTTGTGGTCTGTGCACTTTTTGGGAAACCTGCTATCTTGATTGAGCAGTTATCGAAGAAGGTAAACAATTTCCCAAAGAAAAGCAACAGGCATGGCATCAATCCTTTATTTCCCCTTTGTGTTTTGGATGCTGTGATCCATCAGATGGGCAGGTCTTTAAAAGGATGGTTGTGTTATTGTGAAAAGTAAGAGACTTTCCATGCTAGTATGGCAAGTGAACTCTGTTTGGGGTGTGTGTTCTGTTTCTCAGCACAGCAGAGCTGCTCTGACCCAGGGCAGAGCTTCTTCCTTCAGCCATTTTATCAGCGTCCATTAGTGTTGCTGATGTGTGTTGTGTTTGGAGGTTTGAACAATTATAGATACTTAAATAACCTTCCTTTTAAAGTTTAGGAAAATATTTTAGTGATTGCATCAAAGGCAGAGTTTAAGGTGACATCACTTCTGATGTCAAGAGTAGAAATCACCCTGAGAGAGCAGCTGTTGTAAAGCAGGGAGCCTCCTCTGAGGTTAGGGAATAGAACCAGCAATCTTCATGCATTGGGAAGTGGGGGACGCAGGGTGTTTTCTGAACCTGAGAGTTACCAGTAGACCGGGATGCTGGGCTGCTTAAGTAGGGTCGTCAGGGAAGGAAGCCTTCATAAGAGGCCTAGAAGGATGAAGGGAGGCAGCCATGACAAGAGAGGAGAACATAGGTCATTCCAGGCAGTGGAAGGTACAGAGCAGCTTTGAGGGGAGAGACCAGAAACAAGACAGCACACTCAGGCATTATAGGAGAGCCCGGCTGCTGCGAGGCTTGCTGGGTCCATTCTGTAGGAAGCCTTGAGAGAATCCTTAATGTGTTGGTGCTAGTGTGCAGAGTGCAGTGTTAGCTTTGAAGAATCAGCTGGTCCAAGGAGAATGGTGAGAGAAGATTGAGTCAGGAAGCCTGGCTTGCAGTGGTCACATGACAGTGACTGCTGTGGTCTTCACCTTGGGTTAGAGCAGATCACTTAGTTATATAGCACATTAGAATGGGTGAGCATTTAAACCTGTGCTGTCAACATTTTGCCAACTTGGCTTTGTAATTTTTAACTTTATATTGACTCATGTTACAGTATCAGTATAGTTAAAACTATCTTTAGGTCAGATTTTTTTATATTGTAATAATTTGTGATTGCAGTGAGTGCTTAAAATTGTATAATAAGTCAAAGGGATATGCATAATTATATGCTTCTACACTGGAAAATTAGTAAAATCTTAGCAAAAACAAACAAACAAAAACCAGCTCCAGGAGATAAGTAGATAATAATGTAAGATGTGGGCTCATTTTAATGTTGTAACAATTTGTGTGGATTTTGAAAAGTAAGTTTATTGTAGATTGGAAAATTTTTAAAGGCTGAAATGGTGTAGAAATAGAGGTTTTAAAAAAAACCACGCCATGCTTAAAAATACATTCAAGGGCCCCGTTTGACTTGCTAGTGTTAAGGGGTGATGTTCTAGAATTCGAGGCTCCTAGCTAAAGCAAATGGGTCTAAGTAAAAGTATCATTTGTTGAAAAGACAGCTAGGGAAGGAGCATGTCGGGCAGGGCAGGTGAGGGGTGTAGAGTGTTAGCTACTTTGTAGAAGAAAGATTGAAAGCATAGGGTACCTCATGTGAACTGATGGCTACACACACCACCCTCCAACTGCTTCAGGCTCTGTGGGTTGGATTTGTTGTCGTTGTTGTTTACTGGAATTTTTCTTGGTGCATAGAAAAAAAGTAAACCATAGAGTATCTGTAAAGTACTTTTTATAAAGAGGAAAAGCCCTGGGGGGAGGGGGGATTCTATTGTTCAGAAGGAGCCTCTGGTAGAGAGACTTGTCACTTGGCTTGCTGACTCTTGAGGTGATCCAAAGCTATGACAAAAACATTAGTACAGTAGGTTCTGCCTCACTGTGTGAGAGAGGATAGCAGCACACAGTAGGTTCTGTCCCCCTGTGAGAGGACAGCAGGGCATAGGACAACAGCTGGTCAGGTTGAGACGTTCAGAAGTGTCAGAAAAACGAAAAATGTTAGGTAAATCTTAAATCTACTATATTTTAATATGCAGTATTAAATAGTTATTTTGCAGGGGGTTTCTTAAAGCCCCTTGAAAAAAAATGATTTTGAGAATTACTTATTTTTTTAAAAGGTAAATTTAGGACTGATCAGACATCCCAGAGTATTGGTTACATTGTAATTCTGCAGTTGGGCCAAGAGCTCCTCCTACTGGCCACTTCCCTGGTGGGCCACATGCTCAAAAATCTGATTTGCTGGATGGATTAATTTTTAAAAACTCAGAATATTAGTAGAGTTTTGTATTAGTTTAAAAACAAGTTTATATTACGTGTTGATATATCCAAAGTTCGAACATTATGTTCTAGCTGCATTTGGTTAAAGGGTATATTCTTCAAAGCGTTACATTCACAGGTCTAATGTATTTCAACTTACCTTCCGATAGCCCCGATTGGTGTTGTGGACCAAAGTCTTATGAAGGATTTTCCAGGCCCTCCTGGAGAGGGATCAGTGCCTGGCCCTGGAGTTATCAGCTATGCTACCATCCAGGATGGCCGGAGGGATGGCAAAAGTCCACCTCTGCTCGCTGAAGGAAAGGTATGGCCTATTAGCACTGTGCCGCGGTGAAGGATGCTCAGATCAGAGGCTCTTTGCTACTTTTAGTATTTGAGAAGTCAGAATTCCTTGTCATTGTGTAACCTGTGCTTACAATCTCCCATGTTTCAAATGGAGGCTGCTACTTTGCACTGTGATTTTTAACCTTGGTTTTTATTATTTTTCAGAGAAAAATATTTGTTTCAGTATAAAACTAATGTAAGAACAAAGTAAATTATACAACTACAAGAAAGCAGTGCATTGGCATTTCCTGTTCTCTTAGTTTATTATCAGTTGACTTACCAATGATAAAAGCCATGTGGTTTGAAATTTGCATATTTTATTGCTAGTCGATTTTAAAGGTAATCCCTGTCTTTTATTACATTGACTTAATTTTTTAGATGAATCAAGATATTCTTTATGAAGAAAATCTACTAATAATCCATAGTTGTGAGTGAGTGCAGGATTGTGTGCTGTCTCTGCCTTGTTTGTGCTTACACCATAGTGAATGAGGATGCAACAGTACTGAGACATTCTCAAGTCTGTCAGTTCTGTTTCTAAAGTCATTTCAAGTGGCTACCAGCCACAGTCACATGACTAAAGAGCTTTTGAGCTCCTCACAAATTTCCATGCTTACACAAAGCATTATTTTATATGTAACATTGGGGAAAAAATCACACACACACACACACACACACACACACACACACGGCCTGAATCATCCTTTTGACCTACCGTGCTTTTTTAACTCTGGCTTTAAAAAATGTAAAGATGTGCAGAATGAACATCTAAAGGAACTGTAGCTGAAGCATCTGCCGGTACTGTAGGAGTTCTTGCAAGCACTGACAGCGTCTGTGGCCACCACAGACACATGGCCACAGGACAGGGCATCAAACAGCAGGGGATACGAAATCATTTGCATCCTGTTGTTAACAATTTGTGACTGTCCTGTTGAAAATTATTTGGCAAAACACCATTTAGTTAAAAACAACATAGCTTATGTTCTACGTGATATCCTTCAAGTGCTAAGTGGTCAGAATCTTTTAAATTATGCTTACAGAGTATCTGAGAAAACAGCTACTGAAAATAAACACAGTAGTTCCGTTCAGGTTGTCTTAAGTTGATATATGTAATTATGAAAAAAATCTGGACAACAAATGTTCTTATATTAAGCTCTAAATGAAATCTTCTTGTCTTTAGCAAATGACTAGTTCTATGAGCATTTTACTAGCATTTTTAATATATGTGTCAGCAATTAGGTTTGAGTAATGTTAGTTAAAATCTCAGTCATTAATGTGTGTAAATTTTGTGATAAAATTGAGTCCGGTTTCTCTCCTTAAAAGTGGATTTTTCAGTTAAGTTTTTAGTCATTGTTTTTATGAAACCTACTTGGGAGTGGAGTTTTCACTAATGTTTCTTCTTTTCTCCTGTTTCCTTCTTGTTCCTTTGAACATAACCATTGTGGGATTCATGCCCAACCATGGGTTGCTGTTAAAATAGACCGTGTGCATGTGCCCCCTGTCACCTCTCATTTGCTGTACTTCCTCTTTTCTCCCATACCTCCTGCCAGTCCCTGAAGTGGACTTGCTGTCTGACATTTCAGAGGAAGACCCTTTTGGGGAGGCTGAGCAGACCACGCTAGATAGCTTTGAGCTGCTTTCCATGGGTGGAACGTCGGAGCAGGGTGACCCCGAGGTGGCCACATTGGATTCTGTCTTAGATCCTGTTGTAGCCCCTCCTCAACCTGGCAGTCCTTCCATGCATGAGAAGACTCTTAAATCGGCTGTCCCTAAGGATGCTGAACTGGGTTACTTTTCCTTTACCTTTCACAAATGCTTTGCCTCTGGCTTCCCATCCCTTCTTGATGAAGATGGGTACCTGGCCTTCCCCAGCCTCCCCAAGCTCTGGATTTCTTTCCTCCCTGCTGACGTCCGGCATCATGTCCCCATCACTTCACCTTCTTTCATCCCTTCACTCATCCTCAGCTTCGGGCTGCTGCTCTCAGCTTCTCAGTCAGTTGCTTTATCTCTTACCTTTTCCCTTCCTCTGGCACTAGCCCTCTGCTATCTGGAGGGGAAGGCCACCGCACTTCATGTTTTTTATGACTGTGATTTGAGTGACAAACCAGAGGAAGAAGAAACAGTAACCACCGTGCCTCCGTTAGCTACAGTGTCTGAAGCCTACCCACCTGTTCTTGTTACGTCCCGTTTCTAATATAGAGTCATGTGCATCAGTTTTACTGACTACCCTCAAAGTAGTATGTATACATTCACACACACACACACACACACACACACACACACACACACACACACACGAGCAATAAGTTAAGATACTTCTCTTTGCTATCTGAAGTCCAGGTCTATACACATTCTAAATTCAGAGAAAACTGGTAAGAACATTGTATAAATATCTTAGATCATTCTAGGTTGTTAAAGGAGTGTCTGAGGTGAGAATCTGTAGTGTCCTTAAACATAGTATCAATATTGTTCCGCAAGCATGTGAACATTGTCTTGAAACAAAACTTAAAGTGTTTTGGGCATAATTGTAATTGACATGTATCAGGAGAACTTAGTATTTTAATCTTGATCAAAATTCAAGTTTGCACTTTGCACTTATGAGCCCACGTCTGTATGTAAATTACACTCCTGATGTTTCTAAGTCTCAGAAACTCCATGTCTGTTGTACTTTTAGCATTTGGGGACCAAGTAGATAAATTATACTTAGTCTTCTTTCTTCTACCCTGAATTATGTAATTATATAAGAGTCATTATTGGGTATTTTATAAGAGAGATGATATTTCTGTTATAGTGTGTATTAAAAATGAACCATGGCTTTGAGATATTAGAGTAAATATGAGAGGCTGGCCTTTCTGTTCTTATGTATTTAAAATTAGGTGTCTGTGACTTCTTACATGTGTGTGAGAATTTATTTGACATGTTCTACCTCTGCACTATCAGCCTTAGTGTGTGCAGCGCATCTTTAATTACTTTGTTCAATATGGTCTGGTTGATTAAGTTAAGTGGATTCTATTAACACAGAATAAATCACAGAAACCAGGGAAAACATAAAGAAAAATATAAGAAATGGAACTAATATACCATTGTAGAAGAAATTGTAATTCTTTCCATTTACTTGAAAAATACCACAGATCAACATTTTAGTGAATGAAATGTTGACCAAGTAGATGCTGACTCTTCACAAATGTTTGGTAGCTATGTCATGTTTTTCACCTTTGATACGGAGGTGGGGAAAAAGCTCTTAACTCCCACCTACCTCTCACACATACCATGGAATGGTTAGAAAATAGGATTCCTTCCAACTCTGTGGCGCTGTCATCACAGCCCAGGAGAGGAGCACGTGGATGGGCTAGCCTGGGAAGCTGACGTTCCTTTTGTGTCTGTTTTTGTTTCTGACATGAGTCTCCTAGTGTCAACGTTTACTCAGTATTTCTTAGTCCTACTTCCAAATTGATTTTGGGGGTCATTAAACATTTGGAAATATCCAACTGCAGAAAACTATTGCATGGAAATTTTATGGAAAGAAAGTGGCTATATTTGAAAGATTATTTGTAAATACCCATTTTAATATGAAGAAAGCTAATTGGCTAATTTTGCCCCCAAGAAAATCTGTATTTAAAACCTGATGGGACAATGTATAATGATATAAAGTTTGTAACCTCCTCAGAGCTGAGGACAAACTTGGCATCTCTATTCCTTGTTCTGTCACTGCTTGGCCTTTGCCATCTTTGCACTCTAATTTTTATTCTGCTTAAAAAAGAAAATTCTTAAAAGTAGAGCATATTCTAGGGACTGAGAAAAAGTGAGCTGCTCTTGTCCATTCCACCCACGCAAAGGGTCATTTCATCATATACAGCAACTAGGTGAAGACAGCCACTGGCTTAGCGTGTCCCAAGGGCCAGGAGCAAGCTTGTCATACTGCTGCACCATTCAGTTGGACTCAGCTTCTCTGCCCTGGTGGTGGAGCCCTACCAGGAGCCTTCCTGTCTGCCTGTGTGGCCAATGGCTTTGCAGGGGAAGATGGAAGATACAGAGATGTGCCCAGAGCAGGTGTCTGCTTCTCTTACTTAAATAATAAGTGCCTGCTGCCTGCTGCTCCTTTGGTTGGGGTTGGGGTGGTCTGGGTGATGATGGTGGAGTGTACTCTTGGGGTTTTACCTGAGTTTGACTGTTGTGGCTTTTAAGAGTTTTATTCTCTTATTTTAAAATCTTAGATTATGAAATTCTGGTTTTTTTTTGTGGTACTTGTTGACTGATACACTTGTGTTTATTTGCCCTTTCCCCCTGTGTGTGATTTAATTTCACAGAAAAATACCTTGAGAGTAGACGGGGATAATATTTATGTCAGACATAGCAATTTAATGTTGGAGGTTTGTATGATCTAAGAAAGCATTGCACTCTGTCCTCTGGCTGCCAGGCTGCTGTGGACGGGAGGTCACGCACAGACTGCCTGGCTGTTCTCTTCAAGCACAGTGCATGAAATGCATGGGGCTCTTGAACTTGGAGTGCATGCTTCCAGTCTGCCTTGGTTCTTAGATGGCATAGGTAGGAATATATTACTGTAAGTTTTCAAACTGACAGCTGGGGGCAAAAGCTATTATTTAAATTAGGTTGGTTCCTTACTAAGTAAGCCTGTTTCCCTAACAGGCTTTACAGTATGAAGTATTTAAGCTATACAATATGAAGTAACACAACCTCAAGAGTAGATAATTTTTATGTAACACTGTCCCACTCACTTGGCCCTTGAACTATGGCTTCCCCTGCTTGATGTGTCACTGCCATCTATGTGATGAGGCGTGTGATCCCTTTAAAGTGTTGGAACTGAGAGGACTCTAATTAATAGGACAGAACAGAGGAGAGGGGGTGGAAGGGAAGGGAGGAAGAGAGATACAGATAGACAGACAGTGGGAGCTGTGTGCTCCCCGGGGCACAGAAGAACATCTTTCCTTCTTGTGCTGAGGGGGTGTGCAGCATATTCAGGGACACCTGCAGCTTCCCGTAATCTGACTAATCTCTTCAGTTGCTTTGGCAGCTTTGGTAATATTAAAATGTATTGTTGCTTAACTTACTAAAGTGCTGTAAAGTATAATAAGTAACATTGTTGTGAACAGATGCAAGAAAGGTGCCTGATCTCAAGCCAGTCATTTCCCATGCCATGCAACAGTTTCAGGGTTTCATGACTTTTTGCAAATGACTATAGAAGCTCACGGTGAGCTACTATGCTTGTGCATGACTGTGGATTAGCTAATTTTATCAGATGCATGATCTGCCTTTGGGAGTGGGACTGTAATATACAGGCAGCCTGTTACTTTTGAAATACAACAAAACATTTAAAATTCTGTTAATTCAAATTCCTGAACATTGGTTATACATGCACTACTTACCAGAGCCACTTTCCATTTTGTTTTGATTTTGTTGTGTTTTTTCTTTTAAATCTGCTGAATATCCAATTCGTCAGGCCCACTTCGGTGACAGTAGAACCAGTAGGCTTTTTTCTTGTGTTCATGAGGTAGCTGGATTTCACCTTGTATCGTTATTGCATGAGACCGGTATGCGGTTCATTTAGAGAGAGACCAAGCAGAAAAGGTCTCTGGAAGGAGTTATTTTATTTTTATTCTTTAAGAATTACAAGCCACTGGCATTTGGAATTTCCTGACAAAGCCATCCCTTGGTTTTTCTCCTTGTGATGATGGTTCTGGACAGGCTTCCTCCCTTCTGGCCAAATGTGCCTCTAAGTTTACCCTTCTGTGTTTTACTGTATTCACAGAATACAATTTAGTAAGAGCCTTTACCCCAAAGATAAATTTGTGCTAACAAAGTCATAGGCTGCTATTTAAATCCAAGTGTGTATATATATGGGTTCTCAGCTGTTATAGTCAGTTCCATGGCTCCCTTTTAATGTGAATAATTTAAAATCATTTAAAATCCCAAACAGAGAAAACTTAAAGTCATTCAAATATGAGTAAAATAACTCAATGACTTTGTTTTCAAATTTTTATGAACTCGGGGCTATCCACAGATAATAATATGGCTTTTGAGACTTGGCATTTTTCTTGCTTTATTGCATTTTTGAATCATAAATTTACTTTATTGTATTTTTTGGTTTTGCTTTTACCCTGCTGGGTTTTTCGTCTTGGATTCCCCCTTTGTTATGTTACATGTTGCTAGGACCTGGATAAGGCCCAGGAGGCCATTCTGAAACATCAGGCTAGCATTAGTGAGCTCAAGCGCAATTTCATGGAATCCACACCCGAGCCTCGCCCCAGTGAATGGGAGAAGCGGCGTGTCACACCTCTGTCCTTCCAGACACAAGCGGTATGTCACCAGCTGCCTGTTGGCTCTGTGTCTCACGTGCTCCTGCATCTTGTTTGTTGATTCTCAGACGTTAGAAAATGTTCTCACATATATTTTTTCATATTGCTAACAATTTTTAAACTACTAAATATTAACAATGTAATATTTGTTGGCTTAATTCTTAGGTAAATTTTATGCATTTCAAAGTACTTTGGAAATATTTCAGAGTAATTTTGTCATTGTATTTAGGAATGAATTAGTAGTATTGAGTTGTTAGGGCAACTCAGGAACTAATGTAACACTGTGTCTAAGAAGCTCAGTTATTGGCTTCCCAAAGAAGGATGCTCCTTTTGTGAAGGAAAACGTATGTAGATTAGTTAAGGTCATTGCTCTGAAGATAAGGAGCTAAGATTTGCCTTTGGAGATTGATGAGCTCTCTTGAAAAGTTTTGAAATATTATACATCAATATACTTATGAAAGTTCTTGGCAAACCATTCTAAACACCAGCGAGCCCCAAACATTCTTCTTTGTTTTTCCAGAAGGTAAGGCCTACTGCCTCCCGTTACTGGGAATACTCTCAGAAGATCTCTGCATCCGTTCCATTCTCTGCCCCTATTTTTTTGTTTTTTCCTTGATGCTTCCAGATGCAGTTCATGGGTGCATCCTTTTTAAGGAGACTGATATACTTTGGTTTTCACTTTTTGGTTTTGTTGTTGTTATTGTTGTTTGTTTGTTTTTGTTTTTTGTTTTGTTTTGTTTTTTGAGACAGGGTTTCTCTGTGTAGCCCTGGCTGTCCTGGAACTCACTCTGTAGACCAGGCTGGCCTCGAACTCAGAAATCCGCCTGTCTCTGCCTCCCGAGTGCTGGGATTAAAGGCGTGCGCCACCACTGCCCGGCTGGTTTTCACTTTTGAAAGCTGCTGTGGTACAATTTTATTGTGTCCCGTTCATTATATAGTGACTATTGCCCAATTAGAGACGTTTGGTTTGGATACTGCCATGTTGGCTTTGCTCACCCCTCCTCAGAGCAAAGCCCCTAGTAGTAATTAGCTTCCAAGTTCGTGGCACTGAATGGAAAGCAGAGCTTTAAAAACCAGTGAACAAAAGCAGTTGCTGAACTGAAAAATAAAGCCTGTCAAATGGAGAGATTGATAAGCTCCATGCTGGGTTTGGTGAAGGAGGAAACCTGCATTTACCAGCAGTACTTTCAGCAGCTTGGTCTAGATTTTTCTAGAGAAGCAGTGGCTTCTGACCTAGGACTAAATGGCCTTTCTTTGTATCCGTCTGGTCTGCCCCACTGCCCCACAACGTCCTTTTACATCTGTGTTGCTGAGATGTGATGCATGTGTCTTTGTGTTGATTGTGTCATTGTTTAAAACAATAGAGAAAAGGCCAGGATCTTTTCAAGGCTACTCTGACTGTGAAGACGTACCCGATGGTGGCAACACAGACATCTGAAGAGGCAGCTCAGCCGCACAAGGTGTTCACCTCTCATCAACGCGTCTGCTTCTGCTCCCCTCCTCCATGCATTTCTGCTCACTGCCAGAAATACGATTTTTAATGTCAATTTATCTTTCAAATAGTTTTTGAATGTTTAAAAAGTTAGGCTCGAAACAGACAAGGTTACTCAGAAAAAACAAAACAAAACAAAACAAAAAACAAACAAAAATAAAAAACAAAAGGTGAGGTGATGCACACCTTTAATCCCAGTATTTGGGAAGCAGAAGAAGTGGATCTCTGTGAGTTCAATCCCAGCCTGGTCTATTGAGTGAGTTCCAGGACAGCCAGGGCTACACAGAGAAACCCTGTCTGGAAATACAAAATAAAACAAAATTAACAAAAGTTGGGCTCCCGTGCATTAGGACTATAGGAACACTGGGGAGAGCCACCCTGTCTTGACACCTTCCTTGTGTTTTGAGAGTATGGACGTACAGGGATATCAGCCATGTTAGGTGACAGGTGATGCATCATTGTGCTTAGGACAGGAGCCTCATGTCAATGCACTGTACTGTCCCTTAGGCACACAGTGCTGCTATTCAAATACATTACTTGTGCTTTGGTTCATAACTTACTAATCACATGTGGCAGACATTTGAATTTTCATTTTCCAGGCTTTGAATGTAACAAAAGATATACTGTATGCAGCAGCTTCTGTCTTTCTGTGCCACAAGGGGGGAAGTAAGCTCTCCATTTCTTCCCACTATACTCTCCTGCTCTGGTTGCTTAACTGGCTTGTTAGCCCTGAGAGCTTAGAGTCTGCTGGGGAGGGAGGCAGCAGGCATACTCATTCAGTGATTAGAGATTGTCATACACTAAGAATGTCAAAAGGTAAGTCTTAGTGTGTGTTAGAAGGGTCAGGAGGAGATAGCATTTAAAGTGGGTTCTTAATGGTAAGAACGTTAGGCTGGAAGATCTTTCCATGCTAAAGGAAGAGCATACACAACTGCTGAGGTTTAAGCCATAAGGACCCGAAATGGCTAAATGACGAGGGAATATTAATCATGATGCACAGAAGCCAACTCACATGGCATCATTTGATAAGAGCTTTCGGCAATATTACCTAGAATTTTGGTGAAGATATTTAAAATTATCATTTTATTTTCTGGATCTCATGTTTTATGAATGTATTGTATAAAATAATTTATAGAGTGAAATTATGTGACGTTTAATCAGGGAATGCTCCTAGAGGGATTATATACACTTGAAATGACTGTATTTTCTGCCATGTATAAACTATATACTGTATATATCAGATGATCTAGCTCCTGTTGCCTGGTTTTCTCACCCATGAAACCTTCATTGGCCGTTTATTTGTCTGTGTTCCTTTTGTCTTGTGAGGTACCTCAGTGCGCTCAGGCTCTGATTTGAGCTGATGCCAGTTCAGTTTTTTATGTCTCCCTTTCACTGTTGACTTTCCAGGGTTTCTAATTTATCTTTGGGTAATAATCATTATTGAAAAGTGGAAAAAAAAAAACCAACCATATACATGTATTTGCTTAAATTTCCAAATTCTCATAATATGGGTCTACGAAAAATAATTAAAAGATTGGTTCATTTTTATTTTATGTATGAGTGTTTGCCTACATATATGTATGCATACCTCATGTGTGCTTGGTGCCCAGAGAAGTCAAAGAGGGGGCATCAAATCCCCTGAAGCTAGAGTTACAGATGCTTGTGAATCACTTTGTGGGTGCTGGGAATCGAACCTGGGTTCTCTGCAAGAACAAGGGCTCTTAACTGCTGAGCCATCGCTCATCTCTAACCAACCATCTAGGTGGTTGGTTGGGTTTTTGGTTTTTTTTGTGTTTTTTTGTTGTTGTTGTTGTTTTTTAAAGAAGTGGTGTCTTGTTTAAAAAATAAATATGTTGAATTTTCCAAATGGCTTTGGTTTGACCATAATAATTTTGGGGGCAGAACAGAAAATTAGAAGCCAGTAGATTTTTAGTGTTTAATGGGTAAGTAACCATGTGTATTCTACAACTTGTGTTCTCTTGTGCCTCTCTCTGAGAGATGAGCTACACTGTTGTTTTAAGGTACTTTGGGGGGCTGTAGTTCTGAGGTTTGATCCGAGGATGCTGAGCACACAAGGCAAACACTCAACAAGTGCAACATCCCCAGTCATTGAGAGACTTTTGAAAATACTTGATTCAGTGTATTGCGCGTTAATTTCACAATTTTTATTAAGATCAGAAACTTTTCCCTCTGCTGAAAATTTTAAGAACTTCGACACTCTCCCACTCTGAAGAACACTTTATACATGACAAGCATTTATCTTCTTAGAAAGATGATTGGAGAATGTGGTTTCTTAAGAATTCCCACAAAGTTCCACTTGGTGGGGGGTGGAAGGGGTGGAGGGATTTGCTAGTTCATTCTTTATGACATTCCAAGCTTCTGAGGATTGTCACAGCTTGTCTGTTATCCTCTCATGCTGGCTGGAGAGTGTCCGTTAAGGGATAGAATTCTGAGAGTTAAATATGTGTGGATACTGAGTTTTCAAATTTGGGGATTTTTCAAACTTTTTTGAAAAAAAAAGTGGGCCCCACCCTGTTCTGTCTGGACTGTTTGCTGCAGTTATGCATTAGAGCAGAGAGCTTAGGAGTTCAGTGATTATGCTTTGTTACGAGGGCCGTCAGAGATCCAGAGTGCACATCGAAGCCCACAGAGAGCAGGATCCAGCACAGGAGAGAGGCATTTCTAATGCAGGGGCTGCTGGAGAGATCGTTCTCTGTGGAAAGTGGCCATGAGGCTACCTCAGACGGCAGTGTTTGAGGGTTTTCGGGGTGCCGTTTGTTACAGTTCAGTGATAAATGGCATTATAGCTGGCGACTGTAGGTTATAGCCACCAGAAATTGTCAGTCAAGGTGCAGATGCTGGCATTCAGGCAAGCCTTCACTTTAGCCTGCTTCGATCCATGTCTACCATTCTCACCTTTCCTTATGTTGTATGCTGTTCTGTTCTTTCTTGTGTAACCTTCTTTCCTTCAGTAGGTCACTGCTGTCTGTCCTGATGTATTGCTGACTCTTTTCTCTTCCTTGTCTGACCTCTAGAGCCTAGAAGAGGAGATAACATCCATTTTGTTTAGTGGACAGGGCTTTTCTCGTAGTGTGCAAGCCTCCTTCCCTTCAGCCACCACTTGGACAGCAGAGGGCACTGTTGTGAACGCTAATGCACCCAGAGAGCCGCTTTCTTCTGCGCCCCTTTCACGCTTGCCTGAGGTGCATTTTACTTCATTTCCCTGATACTAAAAGCACATGAGTCAGATTTTCATTTTGGGGGCACTTACTAGTGAAGTCCCTGGGAGAAACATCAAGAAACAGTAAATATGATTATAGAGCAGCTCTCATAGATTAGGGAGAAATGCCAACATTTTGGGAACTGTTTAAAGCACTGAGGCCCAGAGCTGCAGTCATTACACAGAAGAAAAGCCTCACCTAAGCCGAGCCAGCTAAGAGCTTTGCAGAGCTCAAGTTTCAAAGCCCAAACTCCAGCTATCTTCTGGTAGTTTATTATTTAAAAGAGCACTCACACGCCCGACCGGAGTGGCTGCACTAAGTATGTTGGAATGATCCTCTGGAACCCTGAACAAGCCAAACCTGTCTAGCCATATGAGGCTCAGTAACAGTTCTGCCACTGGCCTGTAGTAAGCCGGAGATGCTCTGAGCACTAGGCATCTTCATCTCTGGAGGAGTCTGTTGTTAAATGTCACTTGCTTATAAAAACAGGCTTGAGGTTTTCAGTTTAATATCTGAAACTCCGGAGTTTTCATGGTATGCATTTTGAGCAACTCAAAACATGCAGTTGCCATGCCTTTCAGAGTAACCAGTTACAGAGTCTGTAGCATATGTTTGTAGGAGCTACAGACCATTGTATCACTTAGCTCTGGTGTCTTTGGTTGCTGGGACCCACAATGCGACTGACGTCTATTAGGAATACCTAAGTACAGTTAGTGTCTCGATGGTGCAACAGTTAGTGTCCAGCAGGGTCCGAGGACCGGTACACACACATCTGCATTTAGAGTGGGTGATATTTTGAGTCATAGCACTGCTGCCTGGAATGAATAGAGGTACCACAAGGATGTAAAACTTGTTTCTCTGCTGTATTTCAGTCAGTGTAAGGTAGCAGGAAGCATTGAACCTCCGCTGAAGGAACCCCGCACCCCACTTACTACTGGCTATAGTAATTTATGTTACTATATCTCTATTACAAATTGAGGCATTAGTAACTTTCTGGAATGAACATCTCAATGTTAATAGCTGTTTTGAAACCAACCACGATTTTGCCAATCCAAGATGTTTTTTAAAAAAGCACCATCCAAAAAGGAAGAAATCAGTCAGTCAATCAATCCACCCTTGCTGCTGCATTTATTTAGGACTTGGGGTCCCAGCCCTTGTCCTTGATTCAGACTAAAGTATTTGAGAAACATATTTCTAAGTTGTGAAGTTTATCCTTTAAGCTGATTAGTAAGCTTAGGTATAAGAGCATATTTTTCTTTAACATTTTCAAGTCCATAAGTAGTCCTAATAAATTTTTAAAAATTTCTTTGTGAGAATACTGGCTGTGTTGTTGTTGTTTGTTTTTGTAAGTGTTGTGGCATTTGTCTAATTGTCCTGTGTGTGACCTTGAGCGCAGGGTTCAGAAGGGTTAATTATTGCTGTTCTATGTTGCGTTGTCACGTGTCTGTCTTGGTGGTTGTTGAGGTAAAACCATATTGATTTTGTGTCCTTGGTTGCTTTTTGTTTCGCAGACTCGTCCTCCCGCGTCGGAAGGGCCTTGCACTGGAACCAGGGACGATGTTAAGGTTCTTCTTCCATGTTAATGCCATTCCCTCACACCTCTCATCCACCTCACGCCCCTGCTTCCCTTTCAGTCCGCATCACAGTCATCTTGTTCTTCTTCATGACATGAATCTGCCATCAGTTAATTTGGGCTTCCACTGTTTTTATTTATTCATATATTTTGTTTTCCCTCATCCGTCTTGTTTTTGTACAGAGTTCACATGAGACTCTGAATGTAGTGGAGGAGAAGAAGCGGGCAGAGGTTGGGAAAGACGAAAGCGTAATCACAGAAGAAATGAATGGTAAAGAGATATCACCGGGGAGTGGTCCTGGGGAGACTCGTAAGGTGGAGCCTGTGGCACACAAAGACTCCACCTCCCTGTCTTCTGAGAGCAGCAGCAGTGAGAGTGAGGAGGACGTGGGAGAGTACCAGCCCCACCACCGAGTGACCGAGGGCACCATAAGGGAAGAGCAGGAGGAGTGTGATGAAGAGCTGGAGGAAGAGCCCGGCCAAGGAGCCAAGGTAGTAGAGAGGGAGGCAGCAATGCCCGAAGCCATCTCAGACAGACAAGCAGGGGCCAGTGTGCTCCCAGTAGGAACAGAGGCCCAGGAAAATGTAGTTGCCCAAAAGTTACCTGGAGAGAAGGGTGTACACGGAGGCACTGCTGAGCAAGACTTGAGAGAAGAAGCAGAGGAAGACCAGCACAAAGTTAATGGAGAGGTGCCCCATCTTGACATTGATGGTTTACCAGAGATTATTTGTTGTTCGGAGGTAAATGGGAGTCTCAGCATGAGCTAAGCTATAGCGCCATTTCTCAGGTGGAAACACCTGCCATTCTTCACCTTCTCCTGATTCTCCATCAGCTTTTTCAGCAAGAGTCTGGTTTTTCTGTCTCGTGGGAAGAAGGGAAGGCACTGCTTGTAGCTCCTCTGCAGGTCACACTCGCTCCCTTCTCTGCTGCAGTAGATTGCCCGCAGGGCCAACTGCATCCTCATCCTTTCTTTCTCCTTCCCATCCAGGTTTCCTTTGCACGTTCTGGATGCTTTCTTGTCTGTCTTTGCATGCCTTCCTCAGTCACAAGCCTTTTCTCATGGGTTTATGTAGTAAGATGTGTGTGTACTGCTGAGAGTTGAGAGGCGGTGGGTTTAGTGTGCGCACACTCCTGAGGTAATGACTGCATGTGACTCCCTGCATCTTCTCTCTCCCTTAGAGCTCACAGTAGCGGCTGTGAGGCAGTGGAGAGAATGCTGTTTCTTGAGTGCCACTGTGACTTGTCTTCAGAGTCTAGGGAGAACGTAGCTTGGTTTGGTCTATTTCTTCTTGGCGTCTAAGGACTAAACAGCCCCCTGGAAGCACACGCTTCATGTTCTCCCATCAGCCCTGGATTGTTTGCCATTGTTTTGTAGACCAGTCTGTATTAGATGTGTCTCCTCCTTTTATTTTCAACAAAGAGAACCTGTGTATTCCTTTCAGATTGGTTCTTGATTGTGAGGGACACTGACTCACATGATAGTTTACTTGCACAGGAATGTCTCTCAGTTCCAGAATGCCCACAGTTGTTAGGATTTATCAGCATTTTCTCTTTGATGGAGTAGACAGTCTTTAAGTGGCTTTGTTTTGGAGTAAATAGTTTACTTTAAATTTCATATTTCACTTCAGAAAAGACATCTCAAGAGTCTTTTGAACACTCTCAACTACCTCTTCCATTTGAGTAGTTATGCCTGTTGGGAGCTTCCTCTCCAAGGCGTGCGCTAGCATTTGCTAGTGCTGGGGTTTGCTATGCTCTGGGTGCTCAGCAGGCTTCACAGTCTTTGGACCTCTCTTCATGCTTAAAATCATTCAGAGCACTTAACACAGCACTGATTGACTACTTTTAGATACAACATTTTATTGTACTTAATGCAAAAGAAAGCAAACTTTGAGATGAGTGTAATTGAAAATACTCACACTTGAAAATATCCTTTCTGACAATGGTGTCAGAAATTGGACAAAATTTCTGGAGGAAAAAGAGCAAATCTTGATTCACAGAGTTTACAATCAAATTAAAAATATTAAGCCCTCACATTTGGTTCTTTAAGCTTCAGTAAAGATAAAGGTACTTAAAGTTATACAGTACACGCTGTTATCTTTCATTTATTCCAAAGGAAAGTGTACATGTGTCAGTGTAGTGGTTTAGGACCAGCACAGTCTGAAGAGTAATACAGTTTAGGGAGCTACTGTGTTAGCTTAGTTTTCGTGTGTGTGTGTGTGTGTGTGTGTGTGTGTGTGTGTGAGAGAGAGAGAGAGAGAGAGAGAGAGAGATACTTGAAAGAGGTATATCTTTTGTATCTTTTACTTTATTTGCTTTCACTCTTACTTTCCATGCATGTGTATGTGTTTGGATATTTTTTAACAATTATTTTTGAAGGTTAAACACTTTTAAAAAAAACTTTAAAAAACACTTTAAACACTTCTACTTCATGACCACTAGAATTTACCTTTCCCTTCCTTTTCCACCTCAGCCACCAGTGGTAAAAACAGAGATGGTAACAATTTCTGATGCCCCACAAAGGACAGAAATCTCCACCAAGGAAGTCCCCATTGTTCAAACTGAGACCAAAACCATCACATATGAGTCTCCGCAGGTACAAAAGCTCAAGATTTGCACTGTTTGAATCCCCTTTCTTGTTTAGTATGACTATTTCTGTTTTTGGTATCTTCCCCTGTTCCTGGCTTTGACATAACTTTTCACACATTGCAGTTGTTCCAACAATCTGACTAGCTCTGTTGCCATCTCAGATGTAGACCCAGAGCTGCAGTCAGTCCCTGGTACCTAAAGAGAAACCTCAGTTAGGGAAGGAAAGGAAGTACATGTTGGTGATCTGGTACTTCCACAGGAGAGCCGTGCACATAGTTAGTTAAGACAGACTGCACAAACCCTATCTTGTTACCACGGGGCCTTTATGGCCTCTTGTATCTAAAAATGTGCACATTCTTGGGAATCAGATGATCTTGCAAAGCTCACTAGATGTGATGTGTTATGTAGATTTGTAGTGTTATAAGCTGCCCCCTGCACTGACTTCATGAAGGCAGACCAAATAAACTCAGATTTTATTCTGTCATTAGAGCCTCCCACATACTTTCTCTTTTACTCTGGGTCATTTATCTTAGGCATGTGAGGTGAATTCCATGGAACAGTGTCCAAATGACTACAGGAACCACGTACTTGATTTTAACTCTACAGACTCTGGTTCTGCAAAGATATTTTTACATAAGAAAGCTGGAGAGATTGTTTAGTTTTATGGTAAAGTACTTCCCACACATGCATAAGGACCTGAGGTCAGATCCTTGTTCAAAGCTGGGAGTAGTACAAGCTTGTAATCTCAGTGCTGAGGAGGAAGAGCCATGGCAGTATAGCCAAGTTCAAATTAGTAATCTTCAGCTTCAGTGAGAGATTCTGCCTGAAAAACAAGGAGGGGAGGAGTTGAGGATGCCTGATTGTCCTCTGGGCTCTACAGACATGCATACAGATATCAACCCATGAAATGGGACACAAAGGTCATCAGTTCAAAATGGACCTGTGCAAAAATTTGTGTGATAGTTTACCTTTCTCTGGTAGGATTGCAGTATGGTGAAGAATGTCAGGTCTCAAAATAGTTTAAGACTGAATGTATACATGTATGCAACATTTATCAAAACAGGTTCAAGCATGTTTATATGTGTGCCTGGATCCCACATAAGAGCAAATAGACTTCTTACTGTGGGCAGGTCTGTGAGAATATTGCTCTGACTAGGTTTACAATGTGGTAAGCCTCTCAGAAAGGAGGTCAGGTCTGTGAGAATGTTGCTCTGACTAGGTTTACAATGTGGTAAGCCTCTCAGAAAAGAGGTCAGGCGCCTGAGGTGAGTTTGAGAGGAGCTTCCTTGTGTTCATGTCAGGAAATAGGGAGCTGTGTTTGTGATTCTCACATAACTAAGCTATTAATTCGCTTTTTTATTTTTCTTGGTAGACTCTAGAATCTTCTGCCTCTTCTAGTATTAAAGTAAACAAAGCAGCTCTTTTAAAAATATATACAATGGCATATGTGTGTGTGTGTGTATATGCACACATACAATATTATTATGTGCACTCATATATATACTCCCGAGATATCAACCATTATAAGAACTTTGTACATTTTACAGAATGTATTCGAGAGAAGTAAATAACCAGATCATTCAAGTTCAGTCTGTCCCTCAACAGGTTCCATTACTTAGTAATCTGAGAAAATGTTTACCTATTTTTACCCACCTGTGCTTAAAAACAGTAGCAAAGCCAGTACTTCTGGTCTCTGTGGAAACGTCTTCGTCTGGTTCTCGGGTTCTTCTTCTAGCTTCTACAAATGCTGTTTACTCTTGTATGACTGACAGTCCCACCTCCTCCTTCATTTTCCTCTTTCTGACATGGTTTGTTTCTGTACATCATGGTTTTCACAGCTCTGTTTTCAGTGCCAGCTGCTCTCTGGACCATGAGCCAGCGCTACAACACGCAGAGGATAGGAAGATAGGCTGTCCTGCCAGCTGTGGGACTCTTAGAAGATGCATACTTAGTGGGGGGTCTTTCTGATATGACGGAAGTTAAGCATCACTTTGTATTTTTCCTCCAACTGTCCAAAGATTGACGGCGGGGCTGGTGGTGATTCGGGCGTGTTACTGAGCGCACAAACCATCACATCTGAGTCCGCGTCAACAACGACAACCACACACATCACTAAGGTAAAGCAGCCTAGGGGAGCCCTAGGGAGAGGGTGGGACATGGCAAACAGATCTTTTCTGTATCCTTTGCTCCTTTACACACTTCTAAGTAAGACGCAGACAGTGCCAGGACTGAAATGTCCTTCTTAAAGCATCCAAGAAATTAGTATCCGAGAATGACATTGTTTCAAACCAAATTTCAGTTTTGTAAAGTACAGGGGGTAAAAATATGGCTGGCTGTATTTAGGACAGCTGCATAGGTAGTAGTACTTTCTAGTAAAGCTGTGAGACTTCCCTCGTTCATTTAAATCCTAGTGTGTGGACTTGACATTTACCCAGAGCCGTTTCTAAACATTTAATACTATATCACCCAAAGTCCTCAGCCTGACAGCATCAGCTGCATCTGGTCCTTGGATGTCTAAAAATCACAATCACTTCAGACCTGCTGAGACCCTGGGGGGATGCTTCCATTGACTCTGCTGCATGTCAGTGCATTTAAGTCTGACTTTCCAGCATTTCATTTTGTTTCTGTTTTCACATTGGATTAGTGCTTAGTGGTCTTAAATGTGTCTGTTATGCCCTTTCCACCCCATGTTTCTAGACAGTAATTTGATGAAGCAAACAAAAATAGCAAGAAATTTTTGTGAATTAAAAATGCAGTGTATGTTGGTGCTCAGAAATTGTGAAACTAGTGGTAAGCATTATTTCTCAGTTACGTGCCACTGCTTGGGACTTGGTATGTGAATTGTGAAGGCTGTAGAGGCTGCCTGTGTGCTTTCTCAGGACTCTGGTATTGGCTGTGTTCTGTTTCAAGGATCTCAGAGGATCTCCAGCATGCCCTGGGTACTCTGAACTGCATCTGAGCAATAACCTTCGTGAGGCCATTCATTCAGGGCTTCTTTCACCCTAGTCTTCTGCAGAGCCAGTGCACAGTGTGCTCTCTGTGCACAACCACACACAGAGGCAATCCATTAGCTCAAACCTTTAATGAAAATCTCATTTGCTTTCCTTATCAAATGCAAGCTTTTTTTTAAATTACACTAAATTGAATGAGCTCACAAAATGAATTTGTATGACTGTAATCATGCATCAAAACTATAGTCTCAAACAATTTCCTAAATGTAAAATCTACCCAAAATGTTTGTAACTCTACAAATTCCAAAGTCTTTTCTTCTTTCTACTTTCCTTTTCAAAAATTGGCCAACTTATAGGGAAGAAACTTAGTGAATGTAGTAGATTATCCATTTTACTCTCACAGAATGTTGGTATTTTCAGGGCTGCTTCCAATCAGAGGACACGTATGATACTGCATAATTTTAGCAATAGGACTCTGTTGAATTGAGAAGTACAGGACAGGAAGTATGTAGAGCCCGAGTCTTGCACTGCTCTGTGTTCTGGTCGTAAGATGGTGACAGGTGGAAGCTGGGCTTTGCCTTTTTTCTCTGCTTGCCAGCTCTGTTTATTACCTCTTCTTCTTTCTGATCTTAGACTGTGAAAGGCGGGATCTCTGAAACACGTATTGAGAAACGCATTGTGATCACAGGAGACGCAGCTCTGGATCATGATCAGGTAAGCACCTTTCCTGTCACATCTGTGTGTGGTCGCCTCTTGGTTCATCCTGGATGGAGTCCAGTTCCCTCCGTAGAGGAGAAAGACACTTCTGAACCTGGAGAATCCCATTCTGTGAAAGGTCCTAAGCACACTGACACAAAATAAGACATATTGTTCATCATCCACTGCAATGACATGTAAGATAGTGGGGACTTCTGGTCACCAGGGAAGGGATTCCCATTGACCTGGTTTAAAGACAAATCATCACACATTTTAAAACAAATGTCAGTTATTGACAGTTCCCTAAAAATCAAACAACAAAACAAAAGCCACCAAGATTTCTTATGCCTAGTTGTTAAATATTTTCAAGGTATTTTTGTAGCAAAGGAAAAAGTTGGGTTATTGACTACCAAGGATTTTTCCCTATTATAATTTGGGGTAGTAGAGGGAAGAAAAGGTTATGTAATAATTCTCTCAAGATGAAAATGTCTATTAATTCTATTTATTTATATATTGTTTATGTATTTAAACTAAATACACTACTTATCATAATGGTTATAAAGTAGTGATGTGCAGAGCTGCTTGATGCTTGATTTTTGACTGTAGTCCCAAGTGATGAGAAGAGTCTCTTGCTGCCTTCCTCCTCCTCTTCCTCTTCTTCCTCTTTCTCTTCCTCCTCCCTCCCTCCCTCCCTTAGTTTTTTCCTTTCTTGTCTTTCTGGCTCTCTGGCTTTTTTTTTTAACTGATTTTTTAAAAGGAGAACAAGGTTTTGTTTTGTTTTTTTGTTTTTGTTTTTTGTTTTCTTTTTTTTTTCCACAACTTGAAGAAAGGAAAAGAAGTGCTTAGTGCATCGCATCTTCTGGAGAAGAGAGGCAAATGGTAGACACAGCTTTGAACTCGGTGTGGTGCCAAGAAGACCACTGTAGATCTAAGAGCTGCGTGGTGTTTGAGAAAGGCTCTGTGTGTGACGCCCGGAAGCATGCTGTTTTAGTTACAAGTTCCTTCCATAATTTATGGGGATTCGTCTGCGTGTTGCTTTGGTTGGTTTGGTTTTCTGAGGGTTAGCGATGAAGTTGTTATGGGTGCTCAGTGTGAACCAAGAATGAGGGCTCCTAGGAGGTGGAAAGAAACTTGTCTTGGAAGTGAGGCTTCCAGGCTCCCAGACAGAGGATGTGGTCCACTGTTGCCCTCTGCGGTCTGGACTCCCCTGACCTGACCTGAAGGTGGAGCTTACCTGACTCTTAATTTCCCTCTGGGCAGCTGTGGTGGTGGCTGCTGTTGCTGCTGTTGCTGCTGTTGCTGCTGCTGCTGCTGCTGCTGCTGCTGCTGCTGCTGCTGCTGCTGCTTCTTCTTCTTCTTCTTCTTCTTCTTCTTCTTCTTCTTCTTCTTCT
>JADRCH010000256.1:1308351-1400545 GCA_019843965.1 Rhynchomys soricoides
TCTTCTTCTTCTTCTTCTTCTTCTTCTTCTTCTTCTTCTTCTTCTTCCTCCTCCTCCTCCTCCTCCTCCTCCTCCTCCTCCTCCTCCTCTTCTTCTTCTTCTTCTGATTTATTTATTTATTATATGTGAGTACACTGTAGCTGTCTTCAGATACTTTTTTTCTCGCTCCAGCACCAGCTCACTGTTGCTATCTTCAGACACCCCAGAGGAGGGCATCAGATCTCATTACAGATGGTTGTGAGCCATCATGTCGTTGCTGGGATTTGAACTCATGACCTCTGGAAGAGCAGTTGGTGCTCTTAACTGCTGAGCCGTCTCTCCAGGGCCCCCCACCCCCCTCCCCCCAGGGCTTCTCGCTCAAGAGCTGTTTGTTAAGTTCCTTCACCATTTCTAAGCAGGAAGTTATGAGTTTTCCAGCCATTGTTTTTTTAAGTCTCCCCCCCCCCCCCCCCCAGCTTTGTAATGGTTTTTCCCAGCTGAGTAACTCTTGGGTTCAGGTCTGTGTTTCACTTTATCCTACTTGCTTTGAAAGCCCACGGGTATGAAGCGGTGCTTGTGAAAGGCAAATGTAACAAATCTGAAACAGGGATGGGAAATAACACAGTCCTAATCTAGAAGGATGACTCAGCAGCCTCAGCTGTTACCATGAGACCACACCATCTCCCCATGCCTCAGCAGTGCTAAAGTGAGGTCTGACCTGGATTCTCTCCCCACCAGAAACCCACGATAGGTTCACAGTCTCTTTAAAGCTATTGGGGATCTTTGGAACGATGTAAACTTAAATGAAAATGGCCTTCTTGCCAAACAACGATGCTGATTACTTAGTGACCCTGGTACCATTTGCACCTTTTCTACTTCCTTCCTTGTGTTCAGAGGAATCTTAGGCTATTCCTTTATTCGAGCAAGACACAAAAAGCAATATCTCTTCATGTTGGTATGTCTGAGAGGCATGCTCTGGTAGGATCCAGCTCAGCAACTCTTCATTCATCCTGTGCTGGTCATGATTCCTGCTCCATTCCTGGAGTGAACACCCTATAGTTTCTCTTGTGAGTATATTTCTTCCTAATAAAACAGTTCTCAGTCTGGTGTGGTGGTGCGGCCTGTTGTCCTAGGTCTTCTCTCAGGAGACTAGAACAGAAGGAACCCAAGAAGTTCAAAATTAACCGCCTCTACTGAGACCCAGGTTCACTGTTTTTTTCTCCTGTGAATTTGACAGTGATATTTTCTCATTATCTTTATTGTTGCCATAAGAGTGTCTTTTTTAACATGTTATTGCATTTAATTTCTTGAGTTGATATAGAATGAAAGGATTACAGGCTGAAGAAGTGGCTCAGCAGTTACGGGACACAGGCTTTTCTTTCAGAGGACCTGGGCTTGCTCCTCAACACCCATTTGGTGGATCAAAACCATCTGTGACTCTGTTCTAGGAGACCTTAGACTCTGTTCTGGCTTCCGAGGACATACATGGTACACAGGCATACATGCAGACAAAATACCCATATACATTTTTTAAAAAATCAGGTGTATTAGGCATTGATTATGACTCTTGCTCATCCCCTGTGCTTGTTAGCTGTACCTGGGTTTAATGAGCAAAGCTTCAAGGTGTGCTCCCTCGTAGCCTCTTATAGCAGAGGGAGGCTGTAATGTGATCCTGTAATACATTTGTCCCCACAGACAGGCCCCTGGGCAGAAGAGACGCTGCACTGCCTTTTGCTGTTTCCAACTTTGCATTGAGGAGACCTGTACCTTAGAGGAATTTGTTTGTTTTTCTTTTAGGATTTTTTTCCCAAGACTTTGTTCTTGTGTGGTTTTGTTTTCTTTATTTTTCCTCCAAACTTTCTTTACAAATAAAATTGGCCATAATTAAGAAAGATATGCCTCTCAAAAATAGGGTCTTTCCATGTTACATAGTTTGCTCTCTGATGAGACAGAGGTATTCTTTCTTCCTACCTTGTCTGTGGAAGGAAGCAGTGCAGTTGACACTGGATCCTCTTCACTTGCTGCTGATATTGGCTGCGTGGGCTTGAGAAACAGCGCTAACCCTTGGGTCTTCAGCTGCAAAGAAGGGCCAGGTCATCTGTCCTTTCTCTTAGTGATGGTTTTTATTGTTATTGCTGCTCTTTTTTTCTGTCTCCCATAGGTTTATAGGCATTTTTTCTGTTAATGTTTTAAATTAGATGGCAAAGACTAGGAGTCCTATCCCGTGTCTTGGAATTTCAAGCTGTTTGTGTGGTGGCTACACTTGAGTGTCCAGATGAGGCACCACACTTTTGGTTGACATCATTACCTACATTCATACAGCAAACCACAAAATTATCTTTATTGACTTAGTCTGAGCTTCCAGGTAAGAGTTATGTAAGGCTCAGAGAAAAACCATGTTCTCCTGATGTGAGTACAAGCCAGTACTCAGTACAGTACAGTGAGTGCAAGCACAGTAGCCAGTGAGAACAGGGGCTTCAAAGCCAGCCGGCTCTCCTACACACATCACCCCTTGGAGGTGCAGAGGAAGGACAGGAAGGGTAGAAAACGGCAGGCATTCTCAGAAATGAGCTGTGACCCCAATTCAAATGTCCCTGCTACTGTAAAGGAAGACGCAAGAGCAGTTTGCTGAAGCTTGTGTCTGGTTGATGAAGGTGCATGTATTCTGCCATCTTTGGGTGGAGCCAAATACTCAGCTCATAGTTGCTTGTTCTTCTGACCCTGGTAGGCGCTGGCCCAGGCCATACGGGAAGCCAGAGAGCAGCACCCCGATATGTCGGTCACAAGGGTGGTAGTTCATAAGGAAACAGAGCTGGCAGAGGAAGGAGAAGAATAAGGTAAGCAAGCCCGGCCGGCCGCAGCCTTGCCTGACTGCTCTGCTACCCTGTCTGTGCAGTGTCGCACCAGAGTCTTTGCTTTCTGTAGTTCGGATGATTTTCTCCAGATTGTGGTTCTCTCTGAGCACGCCTGCTCAAGTGCATGTAATCAGAACCTCTGGTGTGTTGTCTGTCTGGTGCTGATGGCCTTATATAGGAGCTGCTAGCAGTGGGCATTTATGTTCCTTCTCTCATCAAGGATGTTAATGTACTTGGTAGTTAATGTTCACAATGACTACCGGGGGTAGTCATATCACCTCTATGTTAGATTTATGTTATATGAGAGGTATGTCTATAAAATCTATATCTATCTATTAAAAATTGTGTATCAAACAGTGAGCAATAGAGAGAGCATAAAGTTTGTATTGCGTAAAAGTTTAAGGTTTTAGCTGGACCAAAGGGGAAAAGTAATGATAAATGGTGTTTAACATGACCAACAGAAGGACTGATATTCTCAACAGACTGAGAACTCTCTATTAAGAAAATATAAACACTTCTAGAGAAAAATTGGCCGATGATTACACAGATAAATCATATGAAAACTAAGTGAAGTACAAACAAAAACCTTTAGCTTTATTCTATTTGCTTAAATCAGTAAAAATTACAAGTCTAGTATAACATTTTTCATCCATGTGGTAAAAATGTATGTTTTAATCACTGTTTGGAGATTGTGGGAAGAAGCCATATTTACATACTGTGTATTTTATTTCTTAGAAGACAGTTTGAAAACACTTATCTCCAAGTGTTTACATTATAGTTACCTATTGTTAAACTACCTTTAAGAGTTTAATGAGAGCCAGTGAGATGGCCCAGCAAGTAAAAGCTCTTGCTGCCAGCTAGACAACCTCGGCTGCATCCCTGTGACATGCTGCCAGCTAAGCAGCCTCAATTCTATCCCTGGGACTCACTTGCCAGATGGAGAGAAATAACTTCAAGCTATCCTTTGACTTCAACATGTGTGCTATGTCATGTGCACCTCACACAAACACATGTGTGCACATAAATAATAACAATTAAAAGCAATAAATTTGCTTAAATACGCAGAGATGTTTGCTGAGACACCTCTTCAGAAGTATTATATCTTTAAAAAAGCCAGTCAGATCTATCCATGAGGAACCTGTCTATAACAATAGCAACACTAGTGTTTCTACCAATAACGCCATTAAGATCAGAACAACCCACACTTGTGCTGTAGCAAGACATGAGAGGCTTTAAATAAACAATAGTTCATGTACTCGCTGCTTCCGTGTGATGAGTGAGGAGCCCCTGGAGGACCTCATAGATGTCAGTTTTCTGATAGGGTTTTACCAAACATGTTATCACAAACAATGCATGGTGAGATTACTTTTTTTTTTTTTTTTTTTAAGTCTATACTTTGAGCAGTCAGAGGGTGGATGGCTCACAGGAATGGCAAGGCCATGGAGCATTTATCTTCTGCTTTGCATAGTGAAAGCACATGCTAATCCATCTGCAGAGAATGAAGACCCTTACCAGTTCACAGCCTCAGCTCTGAGATTTCTATTGTGCTAGTTTAGGGGACCTAAAATAAACTATGATCGTGATTTCAGTCCCTTCCATTAATATCATTTTCTGTGGTCCTTAAGCTCTCATATTTCTTCTGTCAAATTGGGAATAGCCAGAAAACTCAAAACATTTCTATGAAATGCTTGCTCACTTTTTATATTACCTGTTTTCTTTTTCTTTCTTCTGTTTATTGATTTTTTTTTTAATTTACTTTTTTATGGGTCCGATTGTTTGCCTGTATGTTTGTTATGTTGTACCACATGCCTGCCTGGTCCCTGCAGAGGCCAGAAGAAGGCATTTCGTCCCCTGAAACTGGAGTTAGAGATGGGTTATATGATATGTGGGTGCTGGGACTTGAACCCAGGTCCCCTGCAATGGCAGTGAGCACTGTTAATAATTGAGTCAGCACCCCAGCCTCCATTTATTGATTCTTAATACTAATTCTTTATGATGTTTTATGTTACAAATACAAGGTTCGTGGTGCTTTGAACTGAATCTTAGTTACTAATTCTTGATGCCATCTTACAAATAGGAGGTTCATGGTGTTTTTATTGATTCTCAATACTAATTCTTTATGTTGTCATATGTTACAAATGTCATGAGGTTTGTGGTGTTTATTTCACTATTAATATAATTGAATTTACAAGCTTTTCCTCATATAGCAAGTATTAAACTACCTTCACTTGCTTTTCCTGTGTGCTTAAAAGCAGTGGCAGCTTTCCAGCAATGCATTGAGAAACTGACCCGACTGCTTATGTGGACGTGTGCTCTGGCTGTTGCTCCCATTGGCCCATGTGCATTTGTGCCTTGCTGCCTCCCTGTCTTAACCATGTATCTTCATGCTAGGTCTTGATGGCATAGGATGTATGCCCTCGCCTTTCTCTTGTTTATTTTTTATTGCCATATAGATGTCTAAATCAGCCTGCTAACTTAATTCTGGGTATTTAGTTTTCTTTCTTTCTTTCTTTCCTCTACCTTTTCCTTTATTTTTTTTCAATGTTGGAGGACAAACTAGGACCTGCAAATGCTCAGTGTTTCTATTGCTGTGATGACAGCATGATGAAAAAGCAGCTTGGGGAGGAAAGGGCTTATTCAGCTTATTCTTCCACATCACTCTTCATCAAAGGAAGTCTGGACAGGAACTCAAGCAGGGCAGGAACCTGGAGGCAGGAGCTGATGCAGAGGTCATGGAGGGGTGCTGCTTACTGGCTTGCTCCCCTGGCTTGCTCAGCCTTTCTTACAGAACCCAGGACCACCAGCCTAAGGATGGCACCACCTACAATGGACTGAGCCCTCCCCCATCAATCACTTATTATGAAAATGCATTACAGCTGGATCTTATGGCAATGTGTTTTCTATTAAGGCTACCTTCTTTCTGATGAGTGTAGCTTCTGTCAAGTTGACATAAAATCAGCCAGTACAAAAGATAAGGTAGGAAAACTGTTATTGATCCAAATGTTATCCATCAGTTTTCTTACATATAAGAAAAATGGGGGCTGGAGAGATGGCTCAGTGGTTAAGAGCACTGACTGCTCTTCCAGAAGTTGTGAGTTCAATTCCCAGCTACCACATCATGGCTCACAACCATCTGTAATAGAATCAGATGCCCTCTTCTGGTGTGTCTGAAGAAAGCAACGATGTACTCACATACATAAAATAAATAAATCTTTAACAAAAGAGATAGAGAGAGAAAGAAAAATGGGGCTGGGAAGTGGGTCAGGGGCTCTACTTCCAAAGGAACTATGTTTGGTTCCCTGGACCCACTTTGGGCAGCTGCTTATCTCTCCAGCACCAGGACATTCAGTGGAGACTGTGAGCACCCAGATGTATGTCTTTTTTCTTTTTTCATTGAAAATAGATTTTTTTTCATATGATATATTCTGATTATGATTCCCTCCCCAAGCTTCTCCTAGCTCTTCTCCACCTTCTCACCCACTCAAATCTCTACCCTTTCTTTCTCTTATTCGAAAACAATCATTAAAAAAAAATTAAGATTAAAAACAAATAAACCAGACTAGTATAAAGCAAACAAAGAAGAGCAAAAGAAAAAACACAAGACACACATTTGGATATACAGAAAATCCATACAGACAACAGTAGGAAAGCATTTTAAAAAACAAATGACAAACAACAAGATAAAAATAAAATCTCTAAAAATACAATTGAATTTTTTGTGTGTGTGTTGGCCATGACTACTGAGAAGGGGATGTTCCCTTAAGTGTGGTTTATCTACCCAGTGAGACTTCATTGGAGAAAACAATTTTTTCCTTTCACTTTCTTGGATAGAGTTAACCAAAGATACATATTTATGCTCTTTTGAAAGGTATTACTTCTCTGATTTCTTTCTCAGTCCACTTGTTATTTATATATAGGAAGGCTACTGTTTTTTATGTGTTAGATTTGTATCCTGCACTTTGCCGAAAGTGTTTTCTAGCTACAGAAGTTTCCTGGTGGGGTTTTAGGGTCACTGATGGACACTGTCATGCCACCCAGATAAAGACACTGGCTGCTTCTTTCCATTGTGCAGCTCGTCGTGCCCTCCAGTTGTCCTGCTGCCCTAGCTAAGATTTAGCGCTCTTGTTTATAAATTGAATAGATGTGGAGAGAGTGGACAGCCTTGTCTTGTTCCTGATTAGATGTGGGGAGAGTGGACAGCCTTGCCTTGGTCCTGATTAGATGTGGGGAGAGTGGACAGCCTTGCCTTGTTCCTGATTATAGTGGGAACACTTTCAGTTTCTCTCCATCGAAGTTGATGCTGGCTGTGTGCTGGCCTTTATTCTGTTGAGGTATGTCCCATGTAGTCATGTTCAACCATACAGAACTTGTAATTTCAGAAGTCGTTGTATTGTCTCTTACATAAATATTTCTGTTTTCTAGATCTCTGATTCTATTACTGCTTTGCAGTAATTGAATTTTTCTTTAATTTGAAGCCTTTTGTGGTTTTCTTTTTCATTTTTTCTTCCATTCTTTTATATAAAACCCATGGTTTTATTTTTATTCAGACTTCTCCCCAGATAACATTGCTGCTTACAGGGAGTATTAAATGCTTTGTAAAACCAATTTACTGATTCACTTTCTGGAGCTCAGCAGTCTCAAGGCTGAGACATGTGACCTCAAACCTAAACTTAAGGCTCTAAAGTGAGACCATAGCACTTCTGTACATGAAACTGACTTTTTCTCAGCTGTTCTACAAGGTGCCCCTGGGAAAATAGAGCTGATCTCTGAACCCATGAGAGCTAAAGGCTAAGTAAGCATGGGGGCAGTGTGTACTCTTAAAGAACTTGACCTTAAAGAATTAGACCTATCATGTGTAGCCACATTGGCAAGACAAGGGGGACACAGGCTTAGGAAAGACTGTAATAATTAGAAATGTTTATTAACATTGCACAAACCCATGGTAGTTTTTGTTTGTGTGACCACATACATAATACATAAAATATAACCCATAAGCTTAAAATCATTTGACCTTGTAAGAAACTCTACAAGGTTGTGAAGGTGAAGATACCAATACCTGTCCGTTTGTATTGAAACTGTAAAAATAAAAGATAGAATTCTGTCTAAAGAAAAAAGGTTTGGTGTAGTGGTGCACACATTTAATCTCAGCACTTGGGAGGCAGAGGCAGGGAAGATCTCTGTAAGTTTGAGGCCAGCCTTGTCTATAGTAAGTTCCAGGTCAGCCAGGGCTACACAGTGAGACCCTGTCTCAGAAAAGAAAAAAAAAAAAATGAAAGAAAGTAAAAAAGGGGGCTGTGCCCTGGTGATGTAGCTGTGTAGAACCTTAGCTAACTGCTCTCTCCTTGTCCACACCAGCACAGGAAGGGACCGTCTAGTGATGTAGCTCAGCTCTTACCTAAAGGTGCAGCACCTCATTTGCAGTTGGGATAAGTGTCACCCTTTTAGCCCCAAAGCTATAAAAACTTGTCACATATTAAGTTTATATCATACAGATACAAAAACATGAAAGTTAAAACATCTAAAGTGAATATTGCCAGTGATGATAGTGGTCCATCCTTGACTTTGTCCTTCCTTAGTTCAGAACGTAACTGCTTAGTTCTCAGGGATACTTGCTGTGTTTAAACTCAGGAGCCAAGGTACAGTACGTATAAAGAAAGAACTGTAAAACACAAGTTACTGTCAACTCTCACAGGAATCAATTAATCGCTAGCTTACCTCAGGTTAGAAAGTAATTAATGCATTTGACACTAAAATGCAGGTTTCTTAGATTCTAAAAGCTGCTTGGAATTCTAGAAGTGTGTCAAGATTGCCTTTTGTGATTTTACCAGAAAAATTAGTCTATTATGCCTCTGTGAGTGTGTGTGTGTGTGTGTGTGTGTGTGTGTGTGTGTGATTTCATCATGACGAGATAGGAGTAAAGGACTTTTTAATGCATTTTTTTTATTTTGTTAAATTGAATAGGTTTTGAAGATTTTTCTTTACCTATTGTTTTCAGTTTCCTACATATTCGTAGATTTCCTGTAATATCATCAAAACATAATTTTTGTCCTCATCTCTAATTTTATGACTTTTTTTTTATTAAAACAGATTTTAAAAAATAAAGTGACATAAAACCTAGAGAAAAGTATCATGAAGAGTCCTGAATGTCATCTCTGCTGTAGACCTTCAGAGACAGTTAACACTGACCTTGTTTCTTCTTTCCAGTCTCACTAATGTGTCTAATCCATTGTACCTAAAGCATTATTTCAGTGCATGAAGGGGTTTGTTTTCTGTGCTAACTAGACAGCTGTGGCAGCTTTGTTCAAGAAATGATACATATTTACCAGGCAGAGCAGAGATACTAGGTGTCAAAGTGCAAGAAGGGGTAGTGAGGCCAAAGGTCGCAGATAACTCAAGAACAGTTGATTGGTTACCATCCCCCACATTTCTCCTTGGGGTTGCCAGGCAAAAAGACTTTGCTTCCATTGATTTCCCTGCCTGGACTCAAGCAACCGTGCTAATGAGTAATGAGATAGCCCAAGGAAGACAGCAGAGTGGGAAAAAATGGCTTCATTAGTCATCCTGCCCTGGTTAACAAGAGGTTCTAATATTATCTGTGCTGCTTCTAAATAATGGGGAGTATTTTTTCCTCTATCAAAATAAGAATTTTATCTGACAAACACTGTGTATGTTCTCAGTTTATTTTGGGACTGGTATGTTCTGGAAAAAACATTAATGTCCACTGTCTTCTCTAATTAATACACTTGCCAGAGTTTTTGTCAAGTTGACACAGAATGTGGAACAGTTTTATGTAAAAATCTTTTGCTAGCTCAGGGATGGTAAATCACTTGTTGTCCTCTGTGCTGTCTGTCTGCCTTTAATGATGGGCTTGGAAGCATCCCCAAGACCATATTTCCTTTTTTTCTGATGCTCACATCCAGTTTCCTTGCACTTGTTGGTCTTGTTTGGATCCCTGTGTGCTGACTCACAGATCCATGTCTGTAGGCCTCATGGCTCACACAGGCTCTGTGCCTCCTTTCCTTTTCTGCTCCTTTTAGGTTCCAGACTTTGTAGTATTATATAACCACTTTTTCTTTTTAGTTGTTATTGTTTTTGACAAGTCACTATTGTAACCTTGGCTGGTCTGGAGCTCAATATGTAGATCAGGCTGGCCTCAAAACCACAGATCTCCACCTGCATCTGCCTCCTGAGTGCTGGGGTGAAAAGCATGGGCTGCCACTGGGCAGTCATTGGCCCTGTTCTGTGGTAACAACTCAAGTCTGAGTCTGTTCCCTCTTATGATAACACCTGCTCGTTACCATCTTCTTCATCTAGAGGTGCTTCTGACCAGCGCTCTGGCCTCTGTTCACCTTCAGCAGGCTTACCACACTGAAATCATAACAAGGCTTTCTTTTCAGAATATGAATCCAGCTATGCCAGACGTCCTCAGGAACAAAGGAGACACAATTGCATCTTCTCTGTGTTTCTGTTCTGCATGGCTGACACCCCTCACTCTTGACTCTCCCGTTCTTTTTCCCTGGCTCTGCACTCTCCTCTGGATTGTTAAAGTTGAGCTTTTTGACAAGTCTCCTCTCTCCCACATATCCCCATCTTTATTGGCTCAAGTCCGTACTTTCTTACTCTGGTTAAGAAGAGACCTGATCCATCTCACTGTTATTACTGTGTGCCCATGCTTACCTGCGTGTTGCTTCTGCATTTGTCTTCCACTCACTCCTGTCTCCTCTCCCACATAAATCTAAGTCCATCTCGGTACCAGAACCCTGTGCCTTCTGTGCCTCTTCACCTGCTCTCACCACCTGAAGTCGCTGCCTGTTCCTCTCAGAGAGTAAAAAACAGCCAGACCTTCCCAGGCTGAGCTTAAAGCCTGCATTGGTTAGCTTTCATTTTTATAGCAGGCCCCTTTACCTCAGGGCATCTATAGTTCACTGCCCCATTAGATGCCTGAAACCAACCAGTACTGAACCTCCACACACTGCCGGCTTTGGCTCTTCGGTCAAGGGAAGCCTGCTGTGATTTCTTGTTAGCAAATCTGAATTGTCAACATCTCTGCTCAGGCACTTTGAGACCATTAATAAGAAACATAGGGGTTACTAGAAGGCAGCCACCGGAAACTGTAGTATTTGACTTGACCAGAACAGCTGCTAAGTGGTTAGTGGCAAGTGGGCTGTGCAGTATGTCTGTGCTGGACAGAGGGGTCTTGGCTCATCACGGGGTGGGGCTGGATGAGAGACCGTTAGTCTACTTAAAGCAGTCCTCCATTTCAAGCTTTAGGTTTGAATTTCTCATGCAGTGTCTGTGGACTGCAGTTGGCTCTCGGGACCTGCAGCTGTAGAAGGGCAAACTAGATAATGGACATAGATCCTGGACGCTGCAGGTGTTACACTGTGCCTGCTGTCTCCATGGTGTTAACTAAATCTTGCTACCTCTTCTGTTCTTGCCAGTTCCAGGAATTGTAAGGCTTCTAGGTTTGGAATGTATGCTCATGCTTGTTTTCAGTAGATAACACTGTTTGCTGGTAAAGTAGGCAGATGACTATTGATTACTTGATTGAAAACTTTGATTATTTTATTTTATTATTACTTTAACTTTGTTTTTAAGCCACTGGCTTTGGAATATTTAGGATTCATGTCTTTTTTTTTCTTTCCTAGAAAGTCTTTTTTAAACAGCATTTAACTCGATGAATCTGAAGAACTTTGACCATTCCAAGTCTTAACGCCACACTACAGCTCCAGCAAAATTGTGCTCCAACTGGTAACAATGACCAGAAGCCTGCAGAATTAAAATGCCAACAGCAAACTGTACCTTAACAGCTCTGGTCTCTCCTGGTCCCACACATTTCTAATACACTGTTTGTTGTGTAGCCACTTCTAGACACCCTGCTCCTCGTTCCTTCCTTTCCCTCCTGCCCTCCTTCTCGTAATTCCTTGTTTTTTATTAGGGTTTGTATTTGTTTCCTTTCCATACCTGCTTTTTTTTTTTTTTTTTTTTTTTGACTCATTTGCTCAAATGACAGTGAACAAAGCCAGCCGGGCTGGTAAGGTGCTGTTCACTTGAACAGGTGCTGTTAAGTGGGAAGGAGACCCGTGACTACTTTAGGTAGCAGTTTTCGTTCTTCAAGATTGTCTCCATGCAGTTCTGACAGTATTTACAGCTTTCAGACTGCAGTAGGGGTACTGCATGAGAACATATTAATACTGATCAAAAAAATTTCTTACATCTTGAAAGTTTTCTAATAGGGAGTTTCACTATGGATGATTTTTTTTATATTGACCTTTGACCTTCCAGTCCTGTGACTTTGTACTTCAGTAGAGTCAGAGACTCTCTGGACTGGAGAATTACGAAGCTCACTGACCAGGTACTGTGTTCAGAGACCATCGACCCACAGTGCAGCACTTCTCAGACATGCGCTTTGCCACAGCATTCCAGAACAGGAGGAGAACCACACCATGTGCCCTTCCCTTTTACTACTAAAAGAAAACCAGGCAGCTTCAAGCCTTAGAGATTCCTTTCTTAACCGACCTAGTTCCAGTTCTTCCCATTATCTGAACACTTGAGTAGAACACTTGCTTTGTATGAAACTTCTGTCTCCATGTAAACTGACCCCGTGCTACTGAGCAGGTATCTCTGACATAGTTTGATGACTTGCAGCTTTGAAGACGCTGGGGAGAAGAGGTGGGAGACAGTGGGGGTTTGATTTGTTGTAAGAAAGTTATACCATGTAAAGCTAACACCAGAGAGCTGATAAGGGTTTAGTAACTGTATTGAACATTTTTCTCATTTGCTTTTGACTCTATGTATAGTTATGACGCCAGATTAGGTTTATTGCAGCTTCAAGTTGTATTAAATGATATTTTGCTTTATGTAATACTGTTATAAAATAAAAGTTTGTTTATTCTATAAGTGTGTCGCCTCTCTTTTCATAAACATTAAAGAAATAAACTGGAGTGCTATTTTTCCATCAGAAAATCTAGCATTTTTACAAAATACTTAAAATAATAGCATTTAAAGAGAGGCTAAGCTCTGTTTTGTCTATTAATTTGTTACTACTGCCAGCCTCAGTGAACTGGTGGAAATTGTGAAAAGTTTGCAAATCCAGCATTCCATATACCAGATTCCTTACACCTGGTTAAGTGATGCTCTAGCTGGGTACCAGGTATAAGGTATGAGTTGCACCAGGGAGACTGGCCCTTCTCTTCTTTGTGTGCTTTTAGGCAATATTTGAGCGGCACTGTTGCTTTGCTTTGTGTCCTGTCTTATGTCTGCTGTGTGTTCATGGAGCATGGAACAGACTGCTGAGGGACTGCATCTGCCTGTGACTGAAATTGCTCACTGGGAGCTTTCACCAAGGCATACCACATTGTGGGCCTACTTGGGTTTTAAACATGATACAGAAAATGGTCAACCATACAGTCATTTTTGAAGTGTTACATAGAATTTCTTTATGTAGTCATTTAAAATGAGCACGGGAAATAGGATTTGAAAAACTGTCTTCTTTGAGATCTGTTCCTACTAAATTATCTCTCAACTTGTGAAAGGCCTTTCTCACGTTCTCTGTAATTGTCACAGAAACAACTCTCTGGAGAAGCCTGTCTCAGTGAGCCAGACCATGGGGATGAGACCAAATGTGCTTCTGTAGTATACTTCCCATCACAGAGTCAGTGTATACAGAGTCCATATATTAAAAATCATCTACCAATCTTCCTGTGACAGTGGGTGAGAGCTCTCTTCTGTTTGTGTATCTAATGGTAACGGCAGTGGTGGGAAAGGCCTCTAGAGCAGCTGTGGGTGAAGAGTGCAGTCAGTGCAAGGGCTCAGTTTTATTCTACTGAGGCAGCAAGAACAGTGGCCCCCGGATGATCATCTTCATCCCATCACTCGGTAAACTGGCTAAATGGCAAGGTAAGTAGGAAAGTGGATTGACGAGTTTCAAGATACAGATTTGAGATTTTTAAGTAGAAAGAATATTTTCTTTAATTTTTAATCTGAATGAATGTGTGCTTTCCGCTCCATTCCCTTTGGGTCATTCATGCTAAGATCTGCACTACAGCCTGACACAGTATCTTGGGATCTAAAGGAGGAAAGTTTATAGTCTTACTGATTCAGAGGTTTCAGTTCATTATAGTTTGAGAGGCACAGGGGAGCAGGTAGCAAGCAGGAGTGTGTGCCAGAATCATCTCATAACTCACAAAAAAACCCCCAGCACATCAGGGCAGGCCCATGGACAGGTGTAACTTCCACTTCTGCCAAGCAGGGTCCACCTCCTAAAGGCTCTATCCAGAGCTTCAAAATAAAGTTGGGGGCTCGGTGCTCAACGTGTGCACCTGTGGGGAACATCGCAGAGTTAAAGTGTAACCTTTAGAGCATGCTTTTAAATTTTTATCTGAAGTGTGTTTAACATTTCTAAATTGCGACAAGTTATAAGGTATGAATTCTGATTTCTAAGATACACTTTTGCCAGAGAAGTTGAGATCTCAAGAAAAACATATTTTTGATTCTCCCATTGCTACTAGAAAGCACGGAAATCCATGGAATGGTTAACTATTACCTTATGGCTAAGAGATCGCAAACACTGTCTTGGAGGACATGAAGTATATACCCATGTCTAATTTTCTGTCTTTCTAACTAGGTTCATGATGTGGAGTATCCACAGACTTGCAGTCCATTTCTAGAAGTCTTTTGAAGGACCATCCTGGGCAATACCTGCCAAGTACTATTTTGGGGGGCGGGGGGGAGCAAAAAAACATCTTGGAAAACTACCACAGCCTTCATTCAATCTGGTGTGGTAATATTTGCTTGTGATCGTGGCACTCTGTAGGACCAAGGCAGGAGGGTCATTAGTTCAAAGCTGTTTTATCTGAATTCTAGATCACATAATACACAGAAGCTTCCATAGCTCTGTAACAATGCTTAGTTATTTTCATTGACTTACAAGAGCCATGTGAAGGGGCTTAAAGAACCCATTGAAGTTTTACTGCAGGAGTAGAGTTGAAAACCGTTACACCTACTGGGTACTTGTTCTGGATAGTAGGAGGGAATATTAACAGTAAGGGTTGGCGGGGGTTGGGGGGGGGACAGAGAAGAGGTTAAAAGCTGCCGGGGTGAGAACGTTTGGGGTTGTGGGAAGCAATGTGGCTCCCTGCGGATTCAGAGCATAGGTTGGAGTTGACTTCAGAGTGATGTAAGGAGACTATGTTCCAAATTAGAAGCTTCCAGAAGCTATGATGACCGAATGGGATCTATACTGACATTTGAGCAAAGATTCAGTCCTGCAGCTGCTGACTGTCCTCAGATTTGGCAGAGTTGGTAACAGGGCCTTCACTGAGTTGGTAATGAAACCCTTGGGACTTTTCATGACAGACAGCTAACATTTTTTAATGATTTGCTTATTTTATGTTATGGGTATTTTGCCTGCATACATATGCATATCCCCTGGAACCAGAGTTAAAGACAGCTGTGAGCTGCCGTGTAAGTGCTAGGAATTGAATCTGGGTCCTCTAAGAGAGCACCCAGTGCTCCCAGCCGCTGAGCCATCTCACCAGCCCCCTGATGTTCCTATAAAAAACACATGCATATGGTTTTGTCAGTGCATCACTCATGTTCATGTTTAGCATGAACACCATGGAACTGCCCTGTAACAATCGATCATGCTTACTATTCAAAGCACGCATGTTCCAAGCTCATCTGTTCCACAGTAGTCAAGTGAACGGTCAGGTGGCCACCAAAACCCGAGCTCAGATTTCTGAAATTCCTGTTTCTGGAGGAAAAGGGAGCCCGCTGATGCTGAGCCACAGATTTGGCTGACGGCTGCCCAGTATGTGACTCTGCTGTGTCCTTTCGCACTGCCCCTTAAAGCAGTTTTTGCACAAACTGCTTCCATCAGAGGCTAAAAAAGAGGTTGTTCCCAGAACTGAAAGAATATAGTGTTACTTCTTCCATATGGCTTGAACACTTATAAATTACCCAACTCTGAAAGACCCAACAGACAGTCTCAGTAGAATTGAGTGCTATTAAAATGGAGAAACAAATGTCAGTTGATCTGAGAGTTAAATTTTGCAAGGTGTGCCAACAGAAAGCTCACTGGATGCCTGTGAAGAATTCCAGGGTGGGGCTGAAAGGAAAAGACAGGAAACACCAGGCCACAGTGAGGTGTGGTAACTTTTGATCATTACAGTCTTAGATGACTGTCACTACCAAGATTGATGCTTTAAAAAACAAAAACAAAAACAAAAAAACAGAAACAAAAACACAAAACAGATGACCACACTGGCTGTTTCATAAATCCACTCAGAGAAATGGAATCATGTACAAAGGTTGGAATTGAGCCAGGGTTGGAGAATGCTGAACATCATTGCTATTAACTAGAAAATGATGGAGAGCACAGTAGTGCACATAATCTGTTTAACTGCCAGCTTGAAGGAATTGTCATTTCACTTGTCTATGCTTTTTGGAGTCCAGTGAATGATTTAGGAATTCTGCTCCTGAAATGTTGGCTTTCTACTTAGAGCTCCCTGATGTTTGGGTTTTACTTAAAAAATAAAAACAAAAGCCAAAAAAACCCTTGAATTATTCTCCTGGGGGATTAAGGGAACATTTGGCTTCTCTTCCTTTCCTGTGTATCACCTCATCAATATCTCTGCCATGGTGAGTGGCCCATAGCTGATACTGACGTTCACGTGTTTGGTGCAGCCTGCCATAGAGATAGCTTATGTTGTCTTAAAGTTGGGAAAAGCAGAGACACAAAGTCAGGTCTTGCACACTGTCTGAAGCTACCATGTTTCAGACTGGCTAGAAGGCCGCATGGAAGGACTCATGTATAACATCCACTGGGCTCCCTCGGGGCACCGTCTTTTGCCATTTGATTTCTCTCAGGGTTTTCTTACTCTTAAAGGGAAAATTATATGAGATGTCATAGAGTAATATGCTGAGATCTAAGTTTTATTTTAAAAATAATTTCCTGCAAAGTAAATAAGCATAGTCACAATGAAAGAAATTCAAGATATGCCTGGTACATTGAGCATGTTAAAGAAAAATTAAAGTTCATGATACTTTCCAAGGAACTGCCATTAGCGTGGGGTCACACAGAAGTCCTCTGGTAGCAACTGATGCGTTCACTGTTCTTTCTTGTTTCCTGGTGGTTCTGTTGACCGCTGCTCCCTGATCTTTAGAAATTCATGGTGCTTTGTCCATTGGGTGAGAGCAACCCTCACCTTCATCTCATTCTTCTCTTGTGTGGGGAAGAATCGAACTTGTTCTGGCGATCAGAAGTCTGAGCCAGTTCTTCTTCAACTGAAAGGGAAAACACTGGTGAATTTGGAGACAGCTGAGAGCTCATTAGAAGCAACTGGCCAGTATTTTTAACTGGCCACCCTGTAAGTTACAGAAGACCAGGTCTCTATTGTAGGATCTCACCTCTTTGGCTTCCTTTAAAAAGTTGCATTAATATTTTCTCTGTGTGTATATATGCATGTAGTCATGAGCCTGGCTCAGCCCATGTGGAGGTCAGGGGACAACTTGGATTGGTCTGTTCCCACCTTCTACCATTGGTACCAGGGAGTGGTCTTGGGTCATCAGGCTTGACAGCAAGCACCTTTACACACTGCACCATCTCTCTGACCCTCGCCAGTCACTTATAAAATTGTCCCTGGTTAGGATACATGGTCACTGAATTAAAGATCATTAACATCCCACTATCTTGCTTACTGGACGTTGGGATTCTCATTTGCAGTAAATGTGTGTAGGAGTCGGAGATAAAGGAATTAGGAAAACAAGGTTTCTGTTCTTTCTCCTTCCCCAAAATACACTTGGGAATATGTCATCCTTCGACAAGGTAACTCGCTCTCTCTTTTGGACTTTAAGCTTGTCACATCCTTTACTGGCAATCCTTTCAACTTTTTAGAGCCTATGAATTCCTAAGTTAACACTGCTCTGCTTAAATACTAAAATCTTCAGGTGGTGCTCTACTTATGCCCAGTGGCATTTCCCAGTCTCCAGTTTCCAGTTCTGTAACATCAGCACAGCCCCTTACTCACCCCTCCCACCACTGACCTGCTCCCATATGTTGTTAAAGGTTACAACCTTCTCCCTGCCCACGGATCTTCAACTAGTGTGTGACAGCAACCAAATTTGATTTAACCTTGAGATCTCTGTTAAGATCTAAATATACATTCTGTAGATGTTCCTGGTACACACACATGCACAGACATACACTTACAAGTTTTTGTTCCTGACAGCCACCTACATTGATGACCAATGCCATGCTTATGGAATTGACCTTGACAATATCCTTGGTATCTACATAAGCTAGGCCATCAATCCCCCATCATGTACCTGGTAAACATTTTCTACCTGGCCTGGATCCTTCCAAGATCCCATATTATCATACTTAGGGAATGTTCCATATTCTTAGATGAGGACATGTCCTAGGCTATGTGAGCCACAACACTTAATATTTATTCAGCAGTTGTGTACCAGATACCTTGTGCTAAGTTTGCATGTGTTGTCTAATTCTTGCTGTGACATAAATTAATCACTTCTTAATTCATGGGTGAGCAGAGAGAGACTGTGATAAAGCAGTTTCCTCCAAGACTATAGAAATGGATGTATTCAGGATTTGATACCAGGCAACCTGATTTTAGACCTGGTACTTTCAGCCACTGGGTTACATTGATTTTCCACATAGATGATTTGCTATTTCAAACATATTCCTTTGAGATAACCTTGGGCTTAGATTAAGAACTCATTGAAATAGTAATTTCTTCCTGAATCGTATAAGAAGTGCTTTAAATGAAGGACTAAGATATACATTACAGAGTTGAAGGTGGGTGGCCCAAATAAGAGACTGGAGGGAAACAGCTAAAAGAACAGAGACCGAGGATGAGGGAAGTTGAGCCTGGCGAGCTGTGGTGAGTCACCCAGCCAAAGAGTGACAAAACTGTCCACTCTGCAGAGAGTGAGAGAAGTGAGATAACTTACCTCTCTCCAAAAAGAGCTTGCAACTGAGCTATCATTTTAATCCCTGCAGTCTACTGAGGAGGATGTGCAGAGAGATTCAACAGGCGGCTCTGAAGACATCTGAGTTTGTTATGGAAAATTCTGTCAGCAATAAGGGTTTTCTTTGTTGGGCCATGAGTGAAGAATCTTCCTGGCTTGGAGTAGATGTTTATGTGAATTACCCTCACTAGGAATAATTTGTATTTCTTTTATATTAAAAGATCAACCCACCCAAAGCTTTTGTAAGCATTCTTTCCTTATTTACAGATTTCCCACAGTTGCCTTTTGACTTGGTAGTAAGTTTATTTGCTTGGTCCCAGAAACTGATCCATGTAGCTGGTGGGAAACCTGCCTGGTAGTGTGTGGGCTAAGGTGGCTAGCTCTGGAGCCAGGCAGCAGGGATTGACCTCTTGCCTACTGCTCTCCAGGTGAGTCACCTTGGGGTGGCATAATTATTTTAAGGCAGTTTAATGTTACCTATAAATGGCATAAATGGTGATTTCTTGGGATTTGTAAGCCAGTGGGAGTAATAGTAGCTTGCTGTTTGTTCAGGACGGGGCAGTTGGGATTCTGTCTGCTGCAGCTTATTCCTGTAGCTGAGTCCTGCTGCGATTATTCCTACAGACAAAGAGGCTAAAGCTTTAGAAGATTAAGTAGAGGAGCTGTGTTCCAGACTCAAATGCTAATTGCTTTGGCTCTGTAATTGGGAAACTTGGCAACTTCACTCTGCTAACTGGTTACTTTGCTCTTTCAAAGGAATTAAAATGTATGAATGAAGTTGGAGAAAGAGGCTTTAGCCTCACTGTATTGTCAAAACATCATTTGTTTTATAATGCATGAGTTGCTGAAGGTCTACACTCTGATCACTTGTTAGCTTTACTTGCTTTAGATCTAAATAAACCCTCTGGACATTCAGCAGATACACTAATAAAGTGACAGCTTTTGATGCTGTTAGTCTTTTTAGAGCACAGTTTGCTTTTGATCAGGGTGATAGTACTTTGGAAGATAGGCGGCACTAGAGGTGGAGGTTTTGGAATATTGGAGAGCAATGGAAACCACATCTTGCACCTTACGATACGTAAAATATTCATGGTGCTACTTGATAGTGTATTTGGCTATTTCTGGAAAGTTTTAAGACCCAGCCCTCCACCCTGAGAGCTGTTTCTCAAAGCAATTGGCCAACTAAAATGTGTGGGACTTTAGAGAATTTTCTTTCTTCCCTCATGAGAAAATTGATGTTCTATGCATACTAATTTGGTTTCCATGCACCATTACCTCCCAGGGCTTGCAGAGTGGGGATGACTGCTGAATGACGACTTATCCTCCGTTCATTTTCCATCACATCCTAAAGTGCCTCTCTCGTCTAACAGTCTAGGATATAGAAAGCTCATGAGCTGGTTTTCTGTGCTAGAGTGCAGGACTCCCAGGATTCTGTGAACACACCAGTTAATCTGTCAGTGTCCTGCTCTTTATAGAAACAAAATGGGAATCATTACACTTGTAGCTCTCAGTGGAAGAGTAACTATATGACATTTGCCCATATGTATACAATTTCAAAGTGGATGCTGTTAAATAGAGATACAAACTGCCGATGTTTTAATCTGAGGCCAAAGGCTCTTGTTTGCAGAGGGACCAGTGCACACACCCTTTGAGAAATGACTACAGAAAGAGCTACAGTTCTTAAGCTACAGGACAGAGACGAGACTTGCCCTGTGTTTGGTGACTGATGCACAGATCTGTCCCACTGTAAGGAATGGTGCTCCCACTGTCTCCAGCTTCCCATACTCCCTTCCTGCCTACAGCCTGGTACACTTTATTCAGAACCAGTAGAAGAGGGTAACAATGGAGAAGGTGGTTTATCTCATCACCGGGTTGTTTATTAGGTGTTCAAAGGATCCTGCCCGGTGACAGGTCTCAGCTTTGACATTTTGAAAAAGTGAAAGATTAGGGTTTAGATTTGGCTAGGTTCAAGGGCAGAGGTCAACCTTACCTTGGCCCGAGGCCAATATCAGAAACATACAAGTTTACATCTCTGGTGTTAGATTAATTTTTTTCTGATTGTTATTTTTTTCTTTCTAAATGTAAGACTGTTTCTTCTTGAACTAAAAAAACTATGGTAAAAGTCTGTCCCAGTCCCTAGGACAAGCCATAGCTCATAGTAGTGCTTTAGTTTGGTTTGCCATCAAAATTTTACCCACCCCCACTGTGAGGTTATGAATCTCTCGGGCCAGATGGGGCCTTTAAGAACAGAACTGTGGGGTCTCTATCTGTGCTTAGTAGCTAAGGCTGTCCCACAGCTGTCCTTACCCAAAGCCCACCAGGAGAGAGCTGGTCTCCCAGGAATGCTCTCCTAAATGCACAGGTGCAACCCCCCACTTTTGCTCCAATGACTGTCCAAAGAGGGACCTGCTTGGAGCACACAGGGCACAGGAACAACAGAGCAGCTAGGGACAGGATTCTTCCAGTCTTCATCTATGCTCCAGAGCTAAGGGTGTTCCACAGACCTTCATATCTAAATCCTGCCCAGCGAGAGCTGACACACCTAAGATCATAGGCTCACAGGCCTACAGGAGGGACAAGCTCCAATCAGAGACAGCAAGGCCAACTAACACCAGAGATAACCAGATGTTGAGAGGAAAGAGCAAGGACCTAAGCAGCAGAAACCAAGGCTACTTGGCATCATCAGAACCCAGTCCTGGATACCCCAACACACCAAAAAAGCAAGTTTTGGATTTAAAATTACATCTCATGATAATGATAGAGGACTTTAAGAAGGACAAATAACTCCCTTAAAGAAATACAAGAGAACACAGGTAAATAAGTAAAAGCCCTTAAAAAGGAAACAAACAAACAAAATATCCCTTAAAGAATTATAGAAAAACAAAACCAAACAAGTAAAGGGGTTGAACAAAAACATCCAAGATTTAAAAATGGAAATAGAAACAATAAAGAAATCACAAAGGGAGACAAGTCTGGAGATAGAAAACCTAGGAAAGAGATCAGGAGTCATAGATGCAAGCATCACCAACAGAATACAAGAGTTAAAAAAGAGATTTTCAGAGGCAGAAGATACCATAGAAAACATTGACACAACAGTCAAAGAAAATGCAAAATACAAAAGGCGCCTGAGCCAAAACATCTAGGAAATCCAGGACACAATGAGAAGTCCAAACCTAAGGATAATAGGTATAGAAGAGAGGGAAGATTCCCAACTTAAAAAGCCAGTAAATATCTTCAACAAAATTATAGAAGAAAACTTCCCTAACCTAAAGAAAGAGATGCCCATGAACATACAAGAAGCCTACAGAACTCCAAATAGATTGGACCAGAAAAGAAATTCCTCCCATCACATAATAGTCAAAACACCAAATGCACTAAACAAAGAAATAATATTAAAAGCAGGAAGGGGAAAAGGTCAAGTAACATATAAAGGCAGACCTATCAGAATTATACCAGACTTCTCAACAGAGACTATGAACACTAGAAGATCCTGGGCAGATGTCATACAGACCCTAAGAGAACACAAATGCCAGCCCAGGCTACTATATCTAGCAAAACTTTCAATTACCATAGATGGAAAAACCAAGATATTCCATGACAAAACCAAATTTATACAATATCTTTTCACAAATCCAGCCCTACAAAGGATAATAGATGGAAAACTCCCAACACACAGAGGGAAACTACACCCAAGAAGAAGCAAGAAATTAATCATCTTTCAACAAAGCCAAAAGAAGATAGCCAAACAAACATAATTCCATCTGTAACATAAATAAATAAATAAATAAATAAATAAATAAATAAATAAAATAAATGGGAAAAACAATCACTGGTCCTTAATATCTCTTAATATCAATGGACTCAATTACCAAATAAAAAGACATAGACTAACAGATGGTACATAAACAAGACCCAGCATTTTACTGCATACAGAAAATGCACTTCAGTGACAACAACATACACTACTTCAGAGTAAAAGGCAGGAAAAAAATTTTCCAAGAAAATGGTCCCAAGAAACAAGCTGGAGTAGCCTATATAATATCAAATAAAATCAACTTTCAATCAAAAGTTATCAAGAAACAAAAGGAAGGACTCATCAAAGGAAAAAATCTACCAAGATGAACTCTCAATTCTGAACATCTATGCTCCAAATGCAAGGGCGCCACACATTCATAAAAGAAACTTTACTAAAGCTCAAAACACATTGTACCTCACACAATAATAGTGGGAGTCTTCAACACCCCATTCTCATCAATGGACAGATCATAGAAACAGAAACTAAATAGAGACAGTAAAAATAACAGAAGTTGTGGACCAAATGGATTTAACAGATATCTATAGAATATTTCATCCTCAAACTGAATATACCTTCTTCTCAGCACCCCATTCTACTTTCTCCAAAATTGACCATATAATTGGTCACAAAACAGTCCTCAACAGATACAAGAAGATTGAAATAATTCCATGCATCCTATCAGATCACCACAGACTAAGGCTGGTCTTCAATAAAAACAAAAACAACAGAAAGCCCACAAACACACAGAAGCTGAACAACGCTCTACTCAATGATAACTTGGTCAAGGAAGAAATAAAAGAAAAATTAAAGACTTTTTAGAATTTAATGAAAATGAAGGCACAGCATCCCCAAACTTATGGGACACAATGAAAGCAGTGCTAAGAGGAAAATTCATATAGCTTTGAGTGCCTCCAAAAAGAAACCGAAGAGAGCATAGACTAGCAGCTTGATAGCACACCTGAACACAAAGAAGCAAATACACCCAAGAGGAGTAGAGAGAAGGAAATAATTAATCTCGGGGCTAAAACCAACCAAGTAGAAACAAAAAGGACTATACAAAGAATCAACAAAACCAGGAGCTGGTTCTTTGAGAAAGTCAACAAGATAGATAAACCCTTAGCCAGACTAACCAGAGGGCCCAAAGTCAGTATCTAAATTAACAAAATCAGAAATGAAAAGGGAGATACAGCAACAGAAACTGAGGAACTTCAAAAATCATCAGATCCTATTACAAAAGCCTATACTCAACACAACTGGAAAATCTGGATGAAATGGACAATTTTGTAGACAGATACTAGGTGCCAAAGTTAATCAGGATCAGAAAACCCACCTAAATAGTCCCATAACCCCTAAAGAAATAGAAGCAGTCATTGAAAGTCTCTCAATTGAAAAGAAGCCCAGGACCAGATGGGTTTAGTGCAGAATTCTATCAGACCTTCAAAGAAGACCTAATACCAATACTCTTCAAACTATTCCACAAAATAGAAACAGAAGGAACACTATGCAATTTGTTCTATGAAGCTACAATTATGCTGATACCTAAACCACACAAAGACTCTACAAAGAAAGAGAACTTCAGACCAATTTCTCTTATGAATATCGATGCAAAAAAGTCAATAACATTTCTCCAAATTGAATCCAAGAACACATAAAACCAATCATTCACCATGATCAGGTAGGCTTTATCTCAGGGATGCAAGGATGGTTCAATATACAGAAATCCATCAACGTAATCCACTACATATACAAACTCAAAAAAACCACATGATCATTTCATTAGATGCTGAGAAAGCATTTGGCAAAAGTCAACACCCCTTCATGGTAAAATTCTTGGAAAAAGCAGAAATTCAAGGCCCATATCTAAACATAGTGGAAGCAATATACAGCAAACCAGTAGCCAACATCAAACTAAATGGAGAGAAACTGGAAGCAACCCCACTAAAATCAGGGACTAGACAAGGCTGCCCTCTCTCTCCCTACCTATTCAATCTAGTACTTGAAGTTCTAGCTAGAGCAATTAGACAACAAAAGGAGGTCAAAGGATACAAATTGGAAAGGAAGAAGTCAAAATATCATTATTTGCAGATGATATGATAGTATACTAAAGTGACCCCAAAAAATCTACCAGAGAACTCCTACAGCTGATAAACAACTTCAGCAAAATGTCTGGGTATAAATTTATCTCAAACAAATCAGTAGCCTTCCTCTACTCAAAGGATAAATAGGCTGAGAAAGAAATTAGGGAAATGACACCCTTCATTAATAGTGACAATATAAAATAACTTGGTGTGACTCTAACCCAGTAAGCGAAAGATCTGTATGAGAAGAACATCAAATCCCTAAAGAAAGAAATTGAAGAAGATCTCAGAAGATGGAAAGATCTCCCATGCTCTTGCATTGGCAAGATTAATATAGTAAAAATGGCCACCTTGCCGAAAGCAATCTATAGACTCAATGAAATTCCCATCAAAATTCCAACTAAGAGTTATAAAGAGTTAGAAAGAGCGATTTGCAAATTTATTTAGAATAACAAAAAAATCCAGGATAGCAAAATCTATTCTCAACAATAAAAGAACTTCTTGAGGGAATCACCATTCCTGACCTCAAGCTATATTACCAGAGCAATAGTGATAAAAAACTGAATGGTATTTGTACAGACACAGGCAGGTAGATCAATGGAATAGAACTGAAGACCCAGAAATGGACCCACATACCTATGGTCACTTGATCTTTGACAAAGTAACTAAAACCATCCAGTGGAAAAAAAGGACAACATTTTCAACAAATGGTGCTGGTTCAACTGGATGTCAACATGTAGAACTATGCAAATTGATCCATTCTTATCTCCTTATACAAAGCTCAAGTCTAAGTGGATCATGGACCTCCACATAAAACCAGATACACTGAACTAATAGAAAGGAAAGTGGGGAAGAACCTTGAGCACATGACCACAAGGGAAAATTTCCTGAACAGACCACCAATGGCTTATGTTATAAGATCACAAATGACAAATGTGACCTCATAAAATTGCATAGCTACTGTAAGGTAAAGGACACTGTCAATAGGATGAAATGGCAACCAACTCATTGGGAAAAGATCTTTACCAATCCTACATCCAATAGAGGGCTAATATCCAATATATACAAAGAATTCAAGAAGTTAGACTCCAGAGAACCAAATAACCCTATTTAAAAATGGAGTACAGAGCTAAACAAAGAATTCTTAACTGAGGAAACTCAAAGGGCTGAGAAGCACCTAAAGAAATGTTCAACATCCTTAGTCATCAAGGAAATGCAAATCAAAACAACACTGAGATTCTACCTCACACCAGTCAGAATGGCTAAGATCAAAAACTCTGTCGAGGATGTGGAGAAAGAAGAACACTCCTCCATTGCTGTTGGGATTGCAAGCTGGTACAACCACTCTGGAAATCAGTTTGGAGGATCCTCAAAAAAATTACACATAGTACTACCTGAGGACCCAGCTATCCCACTACTGGGCATATACCCAGGAGATGCTCCAACATATAACAAGAACTCATGCTCTAATATGTTCATAGCAGCCTTTTTTATAATAGCCAGAAGTTCGAAACAACCCAGATGTCCTTCAACAGAGGAATGGATACAGAAAATGTACATTTACACAATGGAATACTACTCATCTATTAAAATAATGACTTCATGAAATTGTTAGGCAAATGGATGGAACTAGAAAATATCATCCTGAGTCACAAAAGAAAACACATGGTGTGTACCCACTGATAACTGGATATTACCCCCCAAACTCAGAATACCCAAGATACAATTCACAGACCATATGAAGCTCAAGAAGAGGCAAGACCAAAATGTCCTTCTTAGAAGGGGGAACAAATATAGGAGGTAGAGTGTGGGAGGAACTTGTGAGGAATAGAGGAGGGGGAGGAAGAAATGGGGGAACAGGATCAGGTGTGAGAAGAGATGGGGATGATGTACAGAGGGTCAGGAATTTCAACAGAGTTGTGTAGCAATGGGGGATGGGGAACTGGGGATTGCCACCAGCAAGTCCCAGATGCCAGGAAAGCAAGAGGCTCCCAGGACCCAACAGGGATGAGATTAGCTGAAATGCCCAACAAAGGGGAGGGAGAACCTGAAGAGACCATATCCAGAGGTTAAGCAAGGCCCCCAGTTGGGGGATAGGACCACCCACTCATCTCCAAATTCTTAACCCAGAAGGGCTCCTGTCTAAAGGAAATATGGGGACAAAGAGTGGAGCAGAGACTGAAGGAAAGGCCACCCAGAGACTGCCCCACCCGGGGATCCATCCCATACACAATCACCAAACCCAGACACTATTGTGGATGCCAAGAAGTGCTTGCTGAAAGGTGCCTGATATAGCTGTCTCCTGAGAGGCTCTGCCAGAGCTGACAAATACAGAGGCTGATGCTCAAAGCCAACCATTGGACTGAGCATAGGGTCCCCAATGGAGGAATTAGAGAAAGGACTGAAGGAGCTGAAGGGGTTTGAAACCCCATAGGAAGAACAACAATATCAACCAATCAGACACCCCAGAGCTCCCAGGGATTAAACCACCAATCAAAGAGTACACATGAAGGGACCCATGGCTCCAGTCACATGTGTAGCAGAGGATGACATTGTCTGTCATCAGTAGGAGGAGAAGCCTTTGGTCCTGTGAAGGCTTGATTCCCCAGTGTCAGGGAATGCCAGCATGGTGAGGTGGGAGTGGGTGAGTGGGGGGAGGAGCATCCTCATAGAAGTAGGGGAAAGGGTTGGGGATAGGGGGGTTCCTGAGTAGAAACTGGGAAAGGGGATAACATTTGAAATGTAAATACCTAAAATATCCAATTAAAAAAAAAAAAAAAAAAGAACCGAACTGTGCTCTCATGAATGGATCAACAAATAATGAGATGACAAGCCATAGTACATAGCAATGTTTTAGTTTTGTTTGCCACCAAAATTTTACCCACCCCAGCCATGAGGTTCTAAAGCTCTAGAGCCAGATTGGGCCTTTAAGAACTGAACTGTGCTCTCATGAATGAACCAACAAGTAATAAGATTATGTGTTATTTTTTAAAAACAATTTGGGTCTGTCTTTTAGGTACATCCCTCTTGCTATGGGACCACAGAGTCTCTACTAGCAAGTGGGTACCACTTAATGGGGCCATTTGACTTTGGACTTCCTAGTCTTCAGAACTATAAAAAAAAATAAGTTTCATTTTTAAAAAAACTACTCACTCTGTGTTGTTCAGTGATAAGAGGAGAAAACTGCCTCAAGCACATTCACAAATATTTGTTGAATGACTGACAACTGGCTGCTTTCTAGAGGTAGGATGTAAGTATGGAGGAAGTTTTAAAGCTCTTTAAGGGGCTCCACCCACAGACTGATCCTCATGGTATGAGGTTACCAGTGAGTTACCTCATGGGTGAGGTTACTGCCCACCCCTGGATTTAATCTTATGTCAAAATCTGAAAGTTCTGAGAGGAAAGGAACAGATTCATGATTTGAGAAAATCCAGGAGTTAGGACAACCTCATTAGCATGTCATACCATTTGGAGGGGTGTCTTAGTTAAGGTTTTTCCGCTGTGAACAGACACCATGACCAAGGCAACTCTTATAAGAACTTTTAGTTTGGGCTGCCTTACAGGTTCAGAGGTTCAGTCCATCATTATAAAGGCAGGGGTATAGCAATGTCCAGGCAGGCATAGTGCAGGAGGAGCTGAGAGTTCTAAATCTTCATCTGAAGGCAGGTAGAAGACTGGAGGTGGGTCTTAAAGCGCATGTCCATAGTCACACACCTACTGCAACAAGGCCACACCTATTCTAACAATGCCACACCTCCAAATAGTGCCACTCCAAGGCCAAGCATATACAGACCATCACAAGGGGTAAAGTGAGACAGGATGAAGATGTATTAGTTATGTGCCCCTGTGCTCACATGCTTCAGAACACTTCCCCATGTGTTGATGCACAGATTCATTGTGCCTTGAGCTCCTGGCAGCTTCCCTGGGGAGAGATGTGCTCAGGACAGACTGAAGTCACTAGGCAACAGTCACAGTGTTATGTGCACATTGGACAGTTCTGGGCTGAGCAGTGTGATCCACAACACTGTCCTGACTGGTTTTTATGTCAACTTGATACAAGCTCAAGTCCTCTGAGAAGAGGAAGCTTCAATTGAGAAAATGCTTCTAGAAGATTGGACTGTAACCAAGCCTCTAAGACAGTAGTTCTCAATCTGTGGGTCAAAACTGCTTTTGGAGTCAAATTTCATAGGGTTCTTCATATCAGATATTTACACTATGGTTCATAATAACAAAATTACAGTTATGAAGTAACTACTGTAGGACATTTTCTTAATTAGTAGTTGATTGAGAAGGACCCAACCCATTGTGGACAGTGCCACCCTGGGCTATTGGGCCTGGGTTCTATAAGAATGAAGGCTGAGTAAGCCAGTAAGCAGCATCCCTCCATTGCCTCTGTGTCAGCTGCCTCCCATCCTACCCAGTTTGAGTTCCCATTTTCCCTTCCCTTAGTGGACCGTGATTCACGAAAAGTCACCCAGATAAACCCTTTCCTCTTCAAGTTGCTTTCCATCATGGTGTTTTATCACAGCAATAGAGACAATAACTAAGAGAAACACTTCATCTGCACTGCTCCCGAAGTAGTGCAGGAATGCTTGGCCACACTTCCAGCTGCAGGTTGGCCTTTCCGGGGTGTTCTGAGGAGTATGATTGATTTGCTTAGACTTCAGAGTTCTCTAAATACTTAAGTAAAATACTGTGTACTCACTTGTGTTTCTCAGGATACAGATATTTCCCCAGGGATAGGAAAAGCTGTAAAACTGAGCTGTCTTCTTTTTATAGACCACAGACATCCCACAGAACCACCCAATCTATCATAACTGTTGAGCAGAGGCCACTGGGAGACTGAAATCCAAGAGGTTCTTATGATCTGTTTTCCTTGTTTTGTGCTTGATGCGTTTTTGAGACACTGTACACTGTAGGGTTTATCCTGCTAAGGAGACAGCTGGAGATAAGACTTACTATGTGAACAACGCAAGGCCTTGACTGACACCGCTTCTGCTCTCCAGTGTCTGGGAGCCTGGGGCACCTGTGCCTGGCCATGCTCACTGCAGCAACTGTGAGGGGCCTTCTACCTAGAAGTTTTTGTAGCTCTGGGAAGTGAGCCAGTGTGCAGGATTGAACGAACACTGCTGCAAATATTTGGGTGTCATGATGTTCCGTTTCCTCTCTGTTTTGAAGTTTTCCCAAGGTTTGGGAGTATTACATATCTCAGTATAGAATTTCTACAAGTCTGTTCTTGGGGACAGGGAGGGGTGCGACGAACTTTACCAAGAAAAGGATTTATGGCATGTGTCCTGTAGAGGATGGCGCAGTGTCCCTGAACCATCTCGCATGAGAGCTGTTCATAAAAATGAGACAGAATGAAAGGCTACAGCAGTGGTTCTCAGCCCGTGGGTCGCGACCCCTTGGGAGCCCAACAACCTTTTCGCAAGGATCACCAAGGACCATCGGAAAACAGATGTTTACATTATAATTCATAACAGTAGCAAATTTATAGTTTTGAGGTAGCAACGAAAATAATTCTACAGTCTGGGGTCATGACAACATGAAGAGCTGTGCTAAAGGGCTGCAGCTTTAGGGAGGTTGAGAACCGCTGGGCTGCAGAGTTCTCCTCGAGGCCCTGACGGGAAGCAACATTCTGTAATACAGTCTCTGTCGTCTGGGGTTCCCTGTGCTCTAAGTCTCATCATAGATGTGAGCGCCCCTAATTGTTCTGCTGTTTGGGCCTGTTGTTTCTGATTACTTTAGAACATGCAGGAGGGCATTGCTTGAACTTGGCAAGTTTTGTAGAAGAGCAGAGATTTTGCAACCATTTTGAGACAGAGTTGTGCTGTAGTCCAGGCTTAACTCAGATTTAAGCAAGCCCCCTGCCTCAGCTCCTGGGTGCTAGAACTGCAGCTGTGCACAACCATGGCCAGCTGTCCAACTTGTTCTTTCAGGAGTTTAATATGAAATCATCCGAATTCAGAAGCGGGTTGATTTTTAGTGACATTACTAAAATAAGTATTAACCTTTATGGCATCTAGAATTTACTGAAAACCAAATGAACGTGCAGCCTCTCAATACACAGCCCGCTCCAGAGCAAACAATCTCAATCCAGGACCAAGATGCCCATAGCAGATCACCTTAAGCTTCTGAATGTATTCTGTGGTTTTTAAAAACATACTATGTATATAGAGATAGAGAGAGATGTGTATATGTATATATCTATATATCTATTTATATCTATGTCTTATGGGAAATTTCTGCTGCAGCCTAGTATCCAGGGTTTTGCATTGGCTAAACACTGATAGCACAATGCTTAGAACATTTCTTAAGCAGAAGTTCAGAGGCTGAAAAAGGTATATACACATGTACAGAACCATGAAAACATGTGTGTATGTACTATGAGACTGTCTTGACCCGCTCTATGCCTCACTTCACACTTGAACCATTTGTGAGTTTTTCAAAGTTTATCTTGTGAAGGAAGTAGCAGAGATAAGATGTGAGAGCTGTACAAAGGACTAGCTCCCAACTGGGCCATCTAAACCCCTTAAGTCTCCCAGCGGCACTTAGTGTCAGTGGGAACCCAATGCGCATGCGACTGACAGTAGTCCTTCTAAGAGCTATCACACACACACACAAACACACACACACACACACACACACACACACACATACAAACACCCCTGTGACATAAGGGAGAAAGACCGTGGATGGCATTAATACTTGTTAGTCTGGTGCCTTGAGAGTTAAACAAGCAACCCTGTGTCCAATTTGGTGATTAACAGTTGACTGTACAGAGAACCACCATGAAGAAGGCCCTATAGCCCTATAGTCTATGTACCTCACAACCTACAGAGTTGAAAGTATCAAACTTTGCCCCATTCATCAAGAGGGGGCTGGGGGAAAGAAATCTGTCAATCAAAAAGATACATGTCTCCAGCTTCCCAGAGCACCTGCTGGCTTTGGTGTGTTTCAAGGATGAACCAAACCCCTTCCTTGTGGGGCTTCACACTTACCTGCCATCAGTTTGATCCTGAAGTAGGCAATCAGAAGGAGAAGCAGCAAGGTCACAGGTAGGAAGATCCCCAGGACCAGGATCGGGCCGGGGAGTTCCTTCAAGAAGATTGACAGCATAGTGCTCATGACCCCCCACTACTGGGGCTGGCATAGGGATCCTTGCTCAGGACAGTCGACTTGGCCCTGCTCTGTGGTAGTCCTTTCCTGGAGTTCTGGCCTTTGCTCACACTTTTCCATGAAACCTGTTATGGACTTTGCTCTAGCTTATTAGTGGGGTGAATTCTGTAGCACTGTTGACAAGTTACTCTGTAACTCAGCTCCAGGGTGTAGAAGAACCAAAGAGTAAATCTCCCAAGCTGTCCTGGAGATGTGTCTTTATCTTACAGGAAGTGGGATGATCCTGGGAAGCTGAGGTCAAGTGTCTAACTTCAAACAAATAGCCTTCTCACTATGTGTTCTTCTCATAGAGGCCAAGGTCCAGGAAGAACTTTTACTCTGCTTCCTAAACTTCAGAGCTAAAAATGATGGAATAGCCATGCTAATGTATATAGTCGATGTAACAGACACTGAGAATGAAAAAAAAAAGACCATGCTTCTCTCATGTGAAAACTGCCTGGTTGGTCCTGTTCTGAGTGCCTCTCTGGAGGGCACATTGATTTATTTGACAATCACTTAATTCTACTAGAGCCTAACCTTTGTCTGTAAGTCTGGTATACAAAGAAGGTTGCGCTCCCTCCCCTTTCAAGTCTAGAGAGACATAGATAATAACCAAAGGTGAGTGGTGGCCCCAATAATGGCAGGGCCTTTTCCTGGCTGCTATAGCTCACATTCCTCTCTGCTGTCTGCTCACACTTGCCTTGGCCCTGAATTTAGGCTTTTATCACTTATCCAGACTTCCAGGATAAAAAACAGCAATAAACTGGCAAATGTCAAGGTTCACGCTGACCTATTGACTACCATTGAGCTGCCTTGTACCAGTTTAGTGGCAATTTCCAAAGATGCTAGACTGCTAAGGCTGATTAAAAGACTCATTTCTTAACTCAAAGGATCTCTAGAGACTTTGAAAAAGTATTTTGTTATTTAATTTTTATTTTATGTGCATTGGTGTTTTGACTGCACATATGTCTGTGTAAGGGTGCCAGACCTCTGCAACTGGAGTTACCTGCAGTTGTGAGCTGCCATGTTGTTGCTGGGATTTGAACCCAGGTCCTCTGGAAGAGCAGCCAGTGCTTTTAACCACTGAGCCATATCTTCAGCCCCCAAACTTTGGGAAAGTTTGAGGCAGATTGGTAACTACATTTAGGGTTTCACTCCTGGCTTGTGTCCCCTCTCTGTCCTACCCCATAAGCTGCTGCTGGTGCTCAGCTGACAGAGTCCATCTTAAAGGACTGCCTTCAGTGCAGTCTACATTCTTCTACCTGGGACTGTGTGTGGCCATGCGGACAGGCTCAGGTTTGAAATCTTCACCCTCACTAAAACTTTCAACTGGATAGGGTAAGTGGGGTGCTTGCCTGGCATCCCTGAGTAAGTGCCAAAGTCAGAAGGAGAGTGTTGGATCACCAGTATTAAGCCTGCATTCATTTGAGTGTATTTCCTTCTCTTCTTGCCTCCACAGAGGGCTGCTGCTGCTATGATTCTTGTATGCTTTCTGTTGAGATGGCTCTTTGGTGCTCATTCAGCTGGGCTAGGATGCTGGTTTGTAAAGTGTCAATCTTCAGAGAACCTTCATTACCTGGAGGCAAACAGGTTCGATGTTAGGCAGCTGCTAGGATGGATGTTCAGTTTCCACCCACTTAGCGAGGCTTACCTGGATGCCTAGACTTAGCTGAGTGTGGAGAAGAAGCAAATGTGAATAACAGCATTTAGCCCCAGATCCACATAGAAGCAAAGCTCTGGGGTGGGACTGACTAGTTTCAATGAGAGGACTGGGCTGTTCATGAAATGTGCCCTGTGTCTAGAGCCTGAATAGCTGAAGCAGTCAGCTCAGACGAACACAAGCCAGAAGCCTGGTGGGTCTGTGGGGGAAGAGAAAGAATAGACGGGGCAGAACGACAGAGCATGTGAGGAGTTGAAACTAAGAACAAAAAAGGTTTTGGAGCTTAGAGACTCGCTGAAGCCCTGCTCAGGACAATGCTATTTGGACAAGGCAGATCCACTAAAGGTCTTTTATTGCAGACTTGCATGGACTTAGAAAGTGTTTGGAAACCCTCCAAGGAATAGAAGGAGAGATAACACTGGCTTAATATGTCTCAATGTGGACCCAAAATGCAATGAATGCATGCTAGAAGTCAGCAGGGGGGAAGGGAGAGGGGACAGAAAGATATGAACAGTCCTTGGTGAATAATTGAGTGGGTAGAGATGGATTCCACCAGTGCCTCCAGCCATGTGGTACCCACTCTCTGTCTGGCTGAGCACAAGTTTATGATCTCTTTTGATTTTCATGGTAAACTTATAAAAAAGAACTTCATTTTACAGGTGGAGAAACGAGGGCAAAAGCCTAGGCTATGAAAATTCCCAAGCCAGGGTTTCCACCCAGAGAACATGTTCTCATCCACAATGTCATGTCTGGCCCACGTAATGGCGATGGCCAGGAGACGGAGGTAAACTTAGACCTGGCCCCAGGCAAGGTGGCAGGTTTGGATGGGGAAGATACAGAGTTGTGCAGATGTTATACTTTAAATGGTGAAGAATCAGCTGGCCAGTGAGCACCAGGTCGTAGTAAGACAGGGACCAGACTCAAATTTTGCCACTGTGAGAGCAGCATAGTCTTGTGTGTGTGTTTCTCCGTTAGTTAGTTAGTTAATTTTACATCCTAATTGCTGCCCCCCCTGACAGAGTCCCTTCCCTCACACCCCTCCCTTCTCCTCTGAGAGTGTGGGGTCCTGCTGAGTCTCCCCAAACCCTGGTGCATCAAGTCTCTGCAGAATTAGGCACATCCCCTCCCACTGAGGCCAGATAAGCCAGCCCAGTTGGGGAACAGATTCCATAGATAGGCAGCATCTGTAGGAACAGCCCCTGCTCCAGTTTTGGGTGACCTACATGGAGACTGAGCTGCACATCTGCTACATATGTCCAGCCTGTGTATGCTTTTTGGTTGGTGTTTGAGTCTCTGAGAGCCTCCAAGGGCCTCCGTTAGTTGACTCTGTTAGTCTTCCTGTGGAGTCCCTATTCCCTTTTTGGCCTGCAATACTTCTCCTAACTCTTCCATAAGAGTCCCCAAGCTCTGTCTAGTGATTGGTTGTGGTCTCTGTATCTGTCTCAGTCAACAAACAGCACATTCTTTACCAGACTCCTTGCTGTGGAGGGATAACCATTAGTATGACTAGAAAAATCCACCTTGGTGGAGAGAGAAGAGAGTATCACACAGGGGACTAAACTGTCTTGTTGATTTCCTTGGTGACAAATGCTCCTTCTGCTGACTTACATGATATAAGCACAGGCAGTTTACAGAAGTTGATATTTAGGATAAAATTTCTGACTACTGCCATGCTGTCTCCTACAGAGGACTCTTAGTGACAGCTGGCCAAGAGTCTCACTAGCTAACTCTGACCTATGGAAGCAAATGCCAAAGCCACCAGGCATCTGATTTGGAATCTCCCTGAGTTTGAGCCCTGAAGAGTGACTCATAGCAGTCATATGCTAGAGAGCAAGGAAAGTTCTCAAATTCATCAGCAGAAGGTGCCTTAGACTGTTTGCTAGAGGATCAGATATGAACAGGCATGTAGCAGTAGCCAGTTCCAAAAGCAGAAGCAGAGACAAAGCTAACAAATATCCATTAAAGTGGTTTGGTTTCATTATGTGGGTTTGTTGACATAGAAATTCCCTCATAATGTTAATTAAGTCTGCTAGTACTAGTAAGAGAGCCTGCATTTCTTCCTCTGGCTTTTGTTAACTGACCCTCTGAACTTGCTTATTAGCCTATGTCAATTAAAGTAATATCACTTGACAGCAATCCCACAGTACATACAAAATTAAGGGCTCTGAAAGGAGGAGAGCGTTAGGTTGCAAGTAATGGAATGCTCTTTGCTTTGTGGACTTGGACAAAAGCCCCACAGGCCTTTGTCATTCACATTTGAAGGCGACAGATATTTATTCTGGGCTTGGTGTGTGCTTCAGAAGCACTGGTTTGGGCACTGTGGACATTTAAGAACATGACAAAGTCCTGTCCCTACTGCACATTGCAACAGACTAACAGTCAATAAACAACAGGAGATAGCGGAATAGTCACATGGTCTCACGAACAAACCTAAGAACTGCACACACATGGAAACTTGTTTCATTATTATTATAGTGCTTTTGAAACTATATTTTGTGTGTGTGCATATATGAGGAGGAGGAGTACCTTTGTGCATGAGCATGAGCATGTGTATCCATGTGTGGAGGCCAGAGATCAACCATGGGTGTTGTTCCTTATGCACTATCCACTTCAGTTTGTCTCTCTAGCTGCTATCTATCTATCTATCTATCTATCTATCTATCTATCTATCTATCTATCTATCTCTATTATCTTTCTTTTATTTTTAATCTATCAATCATATATCATCTATCTTTTTATCTATCTACTTCTCTATCACCTCTATCTATCTATTTATCTATCTATCTATCTATCTATCTATCTATCATCTATATCTATCATCTATCTATCTATTTATCTATGTATCTATCTATCTATCTTTCTTCTTTTTCTTCATCATCATCATCATCATCATCATCATCATCACCATCATCATTTATTTAATCTTGAGACAGGGTCACCTACTGCCCACAAATGCACTAATTAAGCTAGGCTGGCTGGCTACCAAATCCAAGAGACCCACTACCACAGCTAGATTTTTAAAAATGGGTTCTAGTGACTGAACATACTCACACAGCAAGCACTTTACCAACCAAGCTGTCTCTCTAGGCCCTGAGACAGTATCTGTTTCTATCACTACCATTTTAGAGATGGAGAAACTCATGAACTTCTCATAATGAGGATTGCATCACACAGAAACAGCAGAACCTAGATTTGAACCCATAACTTAACAGAAGCCCTGTAAATACTACTATATACTCTTAACCTCCTAGATAAATACATATATAATGGTGAGTAGTGTATTTTTCTGCACTAGGAGATGAAGAAATAATAGTAAGTGCTCTATTTAGATGCAACTGTCAGAAGAGGTATTTTAACATCCTAAGAATTAAGTCATATGATCCATTTCAGTATAGGGTGTGCCTGGAACTCATCAAAGAATCAAGGATAAGCAAGAGCTTCTAGGCTTCTCTCTTCCCTAGCCATTAGCCAGCACCTGCTTGTCTTAGCATTCAGGCAGTTGAAAAGCTGCAGGCAGTTTGTTACATGAATGATACCACAATCAGAAAGAAGACAATGTTCCAGCCCAGGGATATTCATCAGATACAGATCTCTGCTCTGAGCCAGTAGTGTGGGAACCTTGGTGTCTTAGATAGTGTTTCATTGCTGTGAAGAGACACCATGACCAAGGCAACTCTTCTAAAGAAAATCATTTCATTTGGGGCTGGCTTATAGTTTCTTATGTTTAGTTCATTATCATCATGGCAGAAAGCATGGAAATGTGCATGCAGCCTTGGTGCTGGAGGAGCCAAGAGTTCTACATCTTGATCTGCAGGCAGCAGAACACATACATAATCTCAAGTTCCACCTCCAGTGACACACTTCCTCCAACAAGGTCACACTTCTTCATAATACCACTCCCATGGCCAAGCATTCAAACATGTGTGTCAGTGGGGCATCACACTTGGAGTAGTGAGTCAAGTGTGAATACTGTAACCTTCTGAAGCAGGAGTTTCTCCCAATTGGGGACTTCAAATATTTGTCTATTTAATGTATATGTGTGCTCTATCTGCATGTACACCTGCATGCTAGAAGAGGGAATCAGACCCCATTATAGACAGTTGTGAGCCACCATGTGGTTTCTGGGAGTTGAACTCAAGACCTCTGGGAAGAACAGCCAGGGCTCTTAATCACTGAGCCCTCTCTCCAGCCCCAATCAGGGACTTTAAAAGCCAGTATCTCACAGAAGTCAATACACCAGCCAATTTTGTCCTTCCGCCACACTGGTGACTGGTCTGCAGAACTGAATATTAAAGACTTTCACATTCACTAGTCTCTTGAGTTTATTACTAGAGAGTGAGTCTTTCTCCCCACAGTGTTAGTCTCCACCGCCTCTATGACCAGATGCCAAAAACCAGGCAGCTTTCATGACAGGGGGCCACTTCCACAGTTCTGGAAGCTAGAATCCACAGTTGAGATGCATGGGACATTGCTTCCTTCCTGGGCTCACTGACCGCCACCTTGTCCACACAGGCTTGTCTCCTTTGTGCATGTATGCCTAGTACTTTGTCTTTTAAGAACTAAGTCCTGTTGTATTGTAATTCTTAGGGCCTCAGAGAACATTAATTGCCCCCACTAAAAGTTCTACTCTCTCCAAGTATAGTCATGTAGGGGACAAGGAAGTTAGCATATACATTAGGAGTGGGGTCCATTACAGGGACATTTAAACATCAGCCCCCTTTCCTTTTGCATGGGCCTTCTCATGACCCAGGGAATGATACTGGGATATATTCACATGATAATAAATTTTAAAAAGTATTTTAAAAGCTTTAAACATTTTATCTTTGTGTTTATTATTGTGTGTAGAGTGGGACTCACTTGTGCAGAGGTGAGGTCAGAGGTCAACTTCCTGGGGTTGATCTTCTTCTTCTACTTTTATGTGGGTTCCAGAGATTTAACTCATGATGCCAGGCTTGGGCTACAAGCACTGTTGTGCTCTGAGCTGTCTTGTCATTCCACGGGTCTTTTTTTTAATATTATCCTTAGATTCATTTGTTTATTTACTTATTTATTTTATTTCATAGGTATGAGCATTTTCCCTGCATATATACACACGTACCACATGCATGCCTGGTGTCTTGTATGCCTGGTACAGCTGTATAATGAACAGAGTAGTCCTGGACAAAGAACCGGTGGGACTGGAGTTTGAGATGGTTGTGAGCCACCATATGGGTGCTGGGAACTGAACCCAGGACCTTGGCAAGTACGGCTATACGCTGAGCCATCTCTCCAGCCTCCCCATTCCCATAGATTTTTAAAGTTTATCAGAAAAAGAAGAAAGGTGACTCCACTGTAACTAGTTATCACCCCATCTCCTCTTGAACAAGTGCTCCCATTTGGAGATAGGAGTGAGAGGCATTTAATTTAATTGGGTCAATTTCAGTGTGGCTAGTGATTATGTTTGCATGTTATTACATGGTATTTACCTGTCCTGATGCTGGAATAGCTTCCAGAAAAACTCCTGCTGCCAACTGTCTTTATATAACCCCTGGGTTGTGACTCAGTGGGGCAAACAGTCGTACTGCAGTGAATACATCCCCAGCACCTGACTTCTGAAGTATGTGGGAGAATATGTTCTGAATGTATGGAGCCAGAAGTAACTCTGGAAAAGTGCCCCAAGCACTGTATGCGTAAAACACCAAGTACACCATTGGATTCTCATGGATACTCAGATCGAAAGTTCTCTCTTGGGTAAGTCAATATCCGCAGCATATATTTTCGTGTAAGTTGTGTGAATAGAATTGGTTGGAAATCTTGTATTTGAGGACAGAAAGTGGAAGCTATGCATAGAATGCTGCATGGTTTGTAGATCCCAATCTACTAGATCACATAGCTACGAACACATGCAGTAAACAGGGTGAGCCTGGACAAATAGCATGATGAATGTCCACTGGAGAAGATATGAGCCTGGGAAAATAAACACTCCATGTGGACGAAATTTCCACTTCTTGTCTTTTTGAAGAAAAAAAAAAATCCAGCTGAGCCAGATAGTTTAAGCTAAAGTTTATTTAGCAAAACAGAGTAAGGAAGAGTGAGTTCTGGTTTTTGTTTCTGGTTTGGTTTTTTTTTTTTTTTTTCTTAAAAATAAGATCTTGGCTAGTTGATAGCTTGCTAAGTAAGCTAGGCTGATCTTGAACTCACAAACATCCACCTGCCTCTACCTCCTGAGTACTGGGATGAGAGGCCTGCACCACTGTATTGACTGACATTTATTTTAATTTTAATTATGTGTAATTGATTATGTCTCTGTAGGGATGTATGCACATGAACGCAGGTACTCATAGAGGTTAGAAGAGAGTACTGGACACACTGGAGGTAGAGTTAGGTGTGGTGGTAAGCTGCCTCATGTGGGTACTAGGAACTGAACTGGATCTTTTGTAAGGGTAGTATGCGCTCTTAACCACTGAACATTCTTTTCACCCCTGTGCTGGAGATTTTAAAGAATTTTTTAAAGTGAATTTTTATAACCTGGGTGGCATATTCATTAGGTGGATGTTATCCTTTTTCTCCAATTTCGTAAGCAACTGGATTTTCTTCTTAGAGTATTTCTTCCAGAAAGGGGGGGGGCAAATCAAAACACAAATGCCAATGATTATAATGAAGCCAAGCCTTTGAAGGATACAGGCTTTTTGATAGTACTCACGCATGATAATTTTAGTTGGCTTCTGTTATATCGACAAGAAGCTAACTGTTGCTTCATGGATGTTTAGTCATAAAAGGTCAGGGGACAAGGCCACCAAGGTACAGCTGGTTCTCTGGTGTCCAATTCCCTGCCAAGCCAATAATAAAAGTCCAGTGGATTACTACAAGAATTAACGACAACAGCTACAGAGCTCAATACAAGACACTGACATTTAAAAATAAAATTCGCTCCTCTTTTAGATTAATTTTATATGTTTTTCAAGATTATTGGTTCCATAAAAGTTTAGATGTAATGCAAAGGAAACGCCCTAGTAAAAGCTAGAAATGCTGAAAGACTGTCAGAGGCCTCAGGACATGAAAAGAATTATTGGCTTGGTGCATTTCTAAAACTGTAATCTGGGGACCTGGAAAGATTACTCAGTGGTTAAAAGCACTCACTTTTGATTCCCTGTACCCACACAGAGCTGCAAAAACATCTTTAAGTCCAGTTCTAGGGGATTCAATGCTCACTCTGGGTTGCAGGGGCATTATGCATGCAAATGGTATATAGAAATACATTCAAGCCAAACACCTGTGCTCCTATAGCAAAACAAAAAAAAAAAATAATAAAAACTTGAATTTGCAGTTAGATATACTAACACATACAGTCACAGACACTTAAAACCTAGGCAAAAAGCTCAGCCTGAAATACACAGTGAAGTCCCATGCAAAGAAAACAAAACCTAAATAAATAAAATAGTAATTTGCTGTTGTTTCTTGGTCTAGGCAAGTATTTACTTTTGCTCTTGCAATTTTTGGTTTATAACCTTGTTTCCTTTTTTAAAAGTCCTCTACCTTCAAATGCATAAGCTTCAAAATACCCACAAACTGGGTCGTGTTCCAATTAAAAACAATTTTGCTTGAAGAGTAAGTCTAGTAGAAATACCAGAGGACCTTGCAACTCATTTTGTGAGCTCTAAATTTGCTAATTTTACTTCCTTTTTATTATGGCTTTGGGAAGATGCAGACCTCCTCTAATTAGTCTCTCTGGCTACTCAGAGCTTCTAGAAATCATTTTAATGTAGTACATCCCACCTGGGGGCTACCTAGCAACAATGTCCATGTTAAAGGGGAGGGTGACAACATGCCAGAGATCCCACAGCATATGTCAGAGAGAAGCTTCCTCGGAGAAAGAATTAAATCTAATGCAGATACCATCAACTATTGGGTATCTTTAACTTAGAGATGTAATGGCTAATTTTCATTGTTGACTTGACTGGATTTAGAATCACCTAGGGAATTGCTGAGGCATTGCATGGCTGTGTCTGTGAGGGCATTTCTGGAGGGCTCTGGGCTTTGATTGAACAAAATGGCTGGCAGAACCTGGCATGTTCCACCCTGCTTTCTGACCTGCCCAAAGAGAACTGCTCTCTTCTCTACTCCCCTGGCGTGAGAGACGGACACCTCCTAGACTGAGCCAAGAGGAACCATTCCTCACCTGAAGCTGGCTCCTGCAGGCGTCTTCTTGAGCACCAAGAAAGGTTACAGTACACAGGCCAGCCTTTTTTCCAATGCAGCGTTATTCCTAAATGCACATCACAGGTAAAATATCTCAACATGATGTCCTTATGCATAATCAGAAACATAAATCAAAATGTGGTTTTGGATAGACAGAATCTTATTTCACGTTCCTTGTAGATACACAACCTTGCTACATTGTAATTCTCCTACAGTGTTTACACAGAGCTCAGTTAGGCTCGAGTGTTTGTGAACAACACACATCTGACCACTGGCTTTCTTGACGAGTGCTCTGTCCCAGGGCTGTAGTTTAGAGGTTCCTTGCCACAGTGTAGCCTTTCCTCTCTCTTTAGCAGGAACCTATCATGTGAAACTTTGTATTAATTCTATTGGTATCCCATCCAGAATTTAACTAAGGTAATAACAGAAAAGTAACAGCTGTTTGTCTGGAGAAAGTAGGAGCCCATTTGTCCTGCTCCTGGAGGCAGCAGGGGGAGATCCTGCTGTCAGTTGCTCAGATTGAATTTGACTCATGCTAAAATAGCATCACTATACATCTCCACCTGTCATTCACTCTCCTAAACTGATTAATTTACTCTCGTTTCACCCCGATGCTGCCAGGCAGTAATGAGTTGTAGCCATCTGGAAGTCCTATTTTATCTTCCCCATTGCCTAAAAGCTGAAGAAACAGAGACATTCTTTCCCAGCATCAATCCATCTTCTCAGAGTTTCTCGTCCTCCCCTTGGGGAACGGCAGCCGATGTCTGTCCAGACCCTGGATTCCTGAGCCAGCTCCCAGGTTTTGTGATGTATCCAAGGAGCAAAAAGCTCCTCTGTTTCAGATTTTAGAAGGAATGACTAACAGAGTCCGTGTGTCAGAATTAACAGTTTGACTGTATAAAAGGAGTTTTGCAAAGAACAGCCACTTCTTTTTTTGTTGTTTTTATTTTTTTGTTTTGTTTTTGTTTTTTTTCGAGACAAGGTTTCTCTGTGTAGCCCTGGCTGTCCTGGAACTCACTCTGTAGACCAGGCTGGCCTGGAACTCAGAAATCCACCTGCCTCTGCCTCCCGGGTGCTGGGATTAAAGGCGTGTGCCACCACTGCCCGGCGAACAGCCACTTCTATAAAGCGGTATTTATAGATGTATATTAGCATGAATCACACAGAGACAAAGCTCTTAAAGGCACATAAAACAACATTGCTAATATTGCCTTCACGCTTAAAACTGGAAACTATTGCCGGGCAGTGGTGGTGCATGCCTTTAATCCCAGCACTTGGGAGGCAGAGACAGGCGGATTTCTGAGTTCGAGGCCAGCCTGGTCTACAGAGTGAGTTCCAGGACAGCCAGGGCTACACAGAAAAACCCTGTCTCGAAAAACCCTGTCTCGAAAAACCCAAACCAAACCAAACCAAAACAAAAAAACCCTGAAAACTGTCTATTTTCCCTTCATAATATCTCACGGCAATTAAACATATTACCCCACATATAAAAGAACAATAAAACTGATATAAAAGCTCATTTTATTTGAAGGATAAAGTTCAACTTTATCGAGGTATGGTTTCCGTACAGTAAAATGCACGCATCTGTGTCTCTACTTGAGCCTTGGCACATTTTATTCCTAAAATCACCATCAAATTTTATCACCCCCTCAAATCATCTCTGTGTCCAGGTTACAGACAGTCCCTGTCAGCTGATCTTCAATACCACCAGCATCAGGATACCTGCTTGTGTTCCACCAATAAATTCATCCATTGTAGAATTTCATAAAAATGACATTGTTGCAGATTTTAGGTTTTTGGCTGACATTTGCTTAGCATTGTTGGGAATAAGCAAAAGAAACTTATTCTAAGAGCTGCTGTTTCAGTTTTCAGACTCCGTTTAATCATAGGGAGAAACTGAATTCAAGGTCCCAGGCCCTAGGAGATCTGGGGACTTTCCTATAGCTGAAGAACTTCTGGTGTAAACAGTTGTCTAGTCCAGCCATCTCAAGGACAACGTCTCCATCTTGCCTGCAGGGTCAAACAAGTTCATGTTCCCAGGCCTAGGCAGCTAACCCACTGCTTTGTCCCCTTATCGCTCTGAGCTCTGGACCTAAAGTGGACGAGAATGAATTAAGGACCTTGAAGCCAGGATATGGGTACTCCCTTGTTTAACCCATGTCAAGTATGTTTGGATAACACTGCAGCTCCCCCTAGTTCCACCTTGCCGTGTGTTCCCAGCCTATAAAAATGTACAATTTCCCTTTGGGATGCTGTTCAGATCCCGAACCATCCGTCCGTCTCCCTGAGCCCTCATAAAATAAAGCTTTCATTTTTAAGCTTCTGTCTCTATAGTGAGTTTTCTCAGCTTCAACCCGGAACCCAACAAACACAGTTCATCCTTGTTGCGTCATGTTTCAGTATTTTCTGTTTTTGTGAAAAGTGGAATTTCACTTGTATAGATTCCATAACCTGTGGAGATGTTATGTCTGCCCACACTCCTGGATGGTACCTGATTTCCTGCTCTCTTAATCACCGTGGGTAGATGTGTGTGTGTGTGTGTGTGTGTGTGTGTGTGTGTGATATCAGATTTCTCCCGAGTAGATACTTAGTAGTGGAATTGTTAACATTCTGGTAAGTGTATCATTATTAGCCTTATGAGAAATAGCCAAATGGCTTGCCAAAATGATTCTTTAATAAAGAGTCCCCGCAGCAATGTATGAGGCTTCCAGTTGCTCTCTGACCTGATACTTCACATCCTCATCTTTTAAAGATTGAATTTGTGCTGAAGTGTGCAATGGCATGTCACTGTGTGCCTAACTTGAATGTCCCTACATTTAAAAATACAGCTTATTAGCATTTAGGCAAATTGCAAGGTCAATAGGTCAGATGGCTGTCATTAAAAAGATAGACTATCAGACGCATTTTTTGTCTGTAGAGCATAGTTCACTTACAAAGCAGTACACCAGACTATGGGTCCCAACCATCTCCTGTATGGGTTCTGAGTAACTTAACTAGCCCAGAGGACCAGTCCTTTTGAAGTTAGCAAATGTGTCAAACCTTCAGCCAGACAGAACAAAATAGAAGGGATTAATATACTCAGTAAGTAACAGACATCTTTTTTATGTGTAGTCTGGCCATTCATAGAATTCCTTTTGTAAATTACTCAAATATTTTATCCATCTTTCTCCCCTGTGTTTTCTTTTTGAATTTGGCCAACTAAATTCTTATGTATTCTGAATACACATCTTTTTTCAGGTATTTGTTTTGTACATAATCTCTCCTGTTCATTAGTGTTGTTTTTCATTTTCTTAATAATGTGTCTCAAACAAGTTTTAAATTTTGATGAATATCATTTATCAGTTTTCTTTCTTTCATATACAATGTTTTACTTATTTTGAATAGGAAATCTTTGCCCAACCATTTATCATTAAGATCTCCTGTTTTTCCTAGATGTGTGTAGTATTAAATATTACATTAAACTTTGTGATCCTATTTAAGTTAGAATTTTGCATGGCCTGTGTCAATGGCCAATCCCTCACCCCAACTAGTAACATTAGCTTAAAAGTCTTCTTTTCCACACCAAACCAATGAAATGTCCACACCAATGTCAATGAAAATTGACATTTTCATGTCACTAGAAATCAGCTGAGCATTTATATATGGATTGGTTTCTGAATTTTGTATTCTTTTGTGTAACGCCACATTCTCTATATTTCTGTAGCTTTAGAGCAAGCCTTCAAACATAGAATGTATGTCACAAAACTTTAAATTCTTTGACTATTTGCATTCTTGCTCCCTTTAAATTAGTTTTGCAATTAGATTTCAGACATGAACATGGGGCTTGGGATTTTGGTTGGGTTTTTGCTGAATCTTCAGGTCAATTTTTAGAGCATGACCTCTTCTGTTGAGTCTGTCATCAATGGAGTTTTCATTTCCACATTATTAGACCTTTTAATTTTCTATAGTTTTGTTTTGGTAGCTTTCAGATTACCTATATATTTCATTTGTTGCTGCTTTATGTTGTTAAAATTGAATCTAAAAATTTCAAGTTTTCAGTTACTTATTACTAATATATAGATACACAATATTTTATCTCCTTTATACTTGAGATTATAATATGATTATATTATTCTCCCTACCCCTTTCTTCCTCTAAAACCTCCCATATACCTCTCCTTGCTTGCTCTCTTTCAAATAAATGGCCTTTTTTCCATTAATTATTGCTGCATGCATATATATATATATACATATATATGTATATATATATATTTCTAAATTTAACCTGCTCAGACTGTATAATGTTACTCATGTATATGTTTTCAGGGCTGGCCATTTGACATTGGATGACCAATTGGTGTGCTCTTCCCTGGGGAAGACTGTTTCTCCCTCTCTCAGCTTTCCTTAGTTGCTGTTATTCTTTGTGTAGGTTGAGGCTTTGTGGGCTTTCCCCTGTCCAATTTGGCATGTCTGTTGGTAACATTCTTGTTCGGCTCATGTATAGGCAGTTGTTTTGGTGAGACTTTATGGGTGTGTCTTCTGACATTATAAGGAGACACAATCTCAGAGCAAACTCCCTGATGGTCTGTGTGAGTGTGGATGAGCATGTTCCAAGGCACACTTGGAGGTTCAGTTCTCTCATTCTACCTTGTTGGGGGGCAGGTTCTATGTTGTTTCTGCCATTGTGCTGTTCTGAGTATGGTCTTCTGGCCAGTTCTCCTGTATGAGATCTATCTATCTATCTATCTATCTATCTATCTATCCATCCATCCATCCATCCATCCATCCATCTACCTATGTATCTTGTGGTATGAAAGCTGGTATTACAGAGGGAAGCTGTGGTATCTTGCTGTTTTAGGAAGGTTATAGAATGCACGTCACACAACTTTAAATTCTTTGACTATTTGCATTCTTGCTCCCTTTAAATTAGTTTTACAATTAGATTTCAGAAACAAACATGGGGATTGGGATTTTGGTTGGGTTTGTGCTGAATCTACAGGTCCTTAGGGACCAAACTATGGTTGCCAAGGTTGTGCAGCAAGTCCTTTTCCTGAATCATCTTGTCAGTCCATAATTTTTAAAAACATGTTAGTTTTATATCTTGAGACCTTTATAAACATGCTTGCTGATTTTTTAAAGTTAATGTTCTGGTTAGCATAAAAGTAAGTGAGTTTCATTGTAATATTGTCATACACACATGTATATACATATATATATATATATGCATGCATACACACATACATATATATATGTACATATATACATGTACACACACATACACACACATCTCTATATATGTGTACACACACACACAGTGTTCTCATTCAATATTCTGCTCACTGCACTCTCCCATTCTCCCTCTCCCTCTCCTTCCTACTGTCACTTTATTCCCCACAAATAGTTCTGATAGCTATTGTGTGTGTGTATCATCTATTTATCTGTATTTCTGTCTGTCTGTCTGTCTGTCTATCTATCATCTATCAATCAATCATCTATTTATCTATTATCTGTCATTTATCTATCATCTGTCATCTATCTACTTATCATGTCATCTATCATCTGTATCTATCTATCATCTATCTAATCTATCTGTCTATTATCTATTTATCTATCATCTATCAATCATCTATCATCTGTCATCTATCATCTATCTATCATCTATCAATCATCTACCTATCATCTGTCTGTCTGTCTGTCTATCTATCTATCATCTATCTTTCATCAACTCTTGTTTTCTCCTTCTCCTTTATATATCACCCTCCTTTCTCATACTATTCTTTATACTTTCACTTTCTAATGTGTGTGAATTTAAGTCTACACTCCATAAATAAGAGAAACATGTGATATTTGCCTCTGAGTCTGGTTTACTTTTAACAACAATCACCAGTTCTCATCATGTTCCTAAAGAGGTCATGGTTTCACTTCTATTTGGAGCTGTGTAAAATTCATTGTGTTAGTAGATCACATTGCCTTAATCCATTTATCTGTTGTGGACATCTAGGTTGTTTTTTATCTTGGCTATTGTGACGAGTGCAGAAGCACTAACGAATGTACAAGTATCCCTGCTGTGTACTGAGTGTGAACACCTTGGGTGCATACTCAAGAGTGCTCTTAGAGTATATAGTTCTCTTTACCTCTTTTGGAGGAGTCCCCATACTGTTCCTCACTGTACCTGTGCACATTTATCTTCCCACCATCATTGTATAAGAGATTTTCTTTCTCCACATCCTTCCTAGCGTTTGTTGTTCAAAGTTTTTGGTTTTTGTTTTTTTAACAATAGGCAAAATCAGTCAGCCTTCTTAGTTTGTTCTGTGAACCACATGAATCCCATTTGCTGGATGTGCTGTGTTGGAGGAGCATTGAGATTTGAGGTGTCTGTCTGTCTTAGTTAGGGTGTCCATTGCTGTGAAGAGACACCATGGCCAAGGCAACTCTCAGAAGACGTTAAAATGGGGCTGCCTTGCAGGTTCAGAGCTTCAGTCCATTATCATCAAGGTGGAAGCATGGCAGCTTACAAGCAGGCATGAAGCTGGAGAAGGAGCTGAGAGATCTGCGTCTTTATCGGAAGGCAGCCAGAAGACTGTGTTCAAGCAGCTAGGAGGAAGTTCTCATGTCCCAGCCCCACAGTGACACACTTCCTCCAACAAGGCCACACCTCCTAATAGTGCCACTTCCTGGGCCAAGCCTATTCAAACCACCACACAGTCATTTCTCTAACTTTTGTTTCTAGCTCAAATGTCTCCAAACCTTTCTCTGACAGCCTGGAGCCTACTTGTCTTTGTTGCAACTATTTTGTTCCATGGCATGTGCATATCTACAGTAGAAATATTAGATTTGTTTTAAAACAAGTTTCTACCCAGGGTTTTTATCCTTAAATGGCAGAGGCTGGCTTCTCTAATCCCTTTGTGTTTTTTCTATTAACAGATTGAGTACTTCTGATTATTAGTATCTGTATAGATATGTAATACATTTTGGCAGGCCATTTTTGAAGTCTGCTATGCTGAGTACTGTACCAGGGCATTTTGGACTTTAATATTTAAATTGAGAACTGTCAAATTATAGCACAGACTGCTTTTTAACTTTGTGTCACAGAGAATTCCACAGTATTTAATATTTAAAGATGATCCGTAGACAAAAATATTTCCTATCATATGGAAAACAGATTCTGTTAAAGAATGCTTTCAGATTTTTCCGTAAGTCCATTGGATGGAAGAGATAAAATACACTCAGTAGTTTGTATTTCATTATTTATGGTAATACTTGAAAGCATTTCAAGTTCCTAATCTTTTTCACACTTGATTTTGCTCTTTAGAGGAGAGAATTTGAATTTTTTTCTACCTTGATGCATGCACATTTTAGAATAGAGTGTCTGGCTTTTGACGGTTCTGTTATAGTACCTCAGGCTTGAAACCCAGAGATCTTATTAGGTTTATATTATTTTTCTATGGAAATAAATAAACATATTGGATGGAAAAATGAATTTCAAGAGGGACAGTGTGTGACAGAATTTTAACTGATAATTGATACTATTGTCTGCATATGAAATTCAGCCACATAGCTTTTATGAATTTTTGATTGTTTTAATATTAATATTAGCGTGGTGAGATTTGAATGGATCTAATATACACGGAGAGAACTCTTTCTTAACATCAGAAGCACTCAAATTCTTCCCAAGTAAAAGAGGGACATTTTCTAGGCTGCGTTTTATACAATAGTTATTGTAGAAACTGTGGCCTCTAACCTTAGTGGGATAACGATAGAAAGCAATAATAGAAGTAAACCCCAAAACTCACAACATTGTGGAAATTAATAACACATTTTTAAGTGAACAGTGGATCAAAAAAAAAAAAAAAGAATTCACAAGGGAAATTAGAAAATACTGAGAGATAAGAAAAAATGGAAACACAATACCAAACTTAGAGCTGGGCTTAGGAGATTTGTAGCTCTAGGCACATTAAAAAACAAAAAAAGAATAAAACAAACTCATAGTGAGCTGGACGGACTTAAAAAACAAGAGAGAAGGACTTGGGATATTAAAAGAAAGGTGAGCTAGGACGTGGTGCTGGCATACACGGCCATCTCAGCAAGTGGCATGGGGATCTCAAGTTCAAGGCTACCTTGAGCTACACAGAGGGAAGAAAAAAGTCAAGGGCCAACCAGGGATGGAGACACTGGGAGTAGATAGAGTACTTGCCTATGGTGTACAAAACCCTAATTTGATCCACAGCACAGCAACAAACCAACAAGAACAATGACAATAATGTAAATAATAAATGAGAGACCAAAGTGGGGATTTCATTGCCTTTTCTATAGAAACAAAAAATGACCATAAGAAAGCACTGTGAACAATTGCATAGGAACATCTCACATAATCTAAGTAAAGTGGAGGAAATTTTAGACATACTGAACCTACCCAAGAAAACGATGGAGAAGAGGAAATGGTGAGAAAGGCTTTACGAGGCAAGATTGATCAGGAATCTGAAATCTGAAAATAAATAAATAAGTCCTGGAATGAAAAGGTCCCTGGGTGAATTCTACTGAATATTTGTCTCCATCTTATAACTAATTTTCTCAAACTCTTTCACAGAACGGAGGAGGCATGCTGAGGTCAGCATGATTCTGATATCAAAACCAGAGAGAGGCACTATTAAAAAATAAAGAATCCCGTGATCCTGTTGTTGCCAAAAATCCTCAACAAAACACTAACAACCAAATTCAACTGCATATGAAACGACTGTAAAACATATGCAAGTAAGGCTTATTTCTGCAACTTCAGGGATGATTCCACATCATGCAAACATCAGCCAGGGCATCTCAGCATGTTAACAGAATGAAGGGTAACAGTCACATGATCACTTTAATAGACATAATAAAATTCAGCACTCTGCAAATTAAAGATACAAGGACTCTTCTTATCATAACAGCTACATGGGAAAAGCCCCCAGTAAACATCATACTCCGTGTTGAATGACTAAAATGTTCTCTCTCACACCAGGAATAAAGCAAGACCACCTGTTCTCTTTGTTTTTAGTTCATGTAGTGTTGGAAGAGCTAGATAGATCAATTAGGCACAAAAAGAAAATGAATCTAAATTTGAAAGGAAGAACCAAAATAATCACTGTTCCCAGATATGATGGTTTGAATATACTTGGCCCAGGGAGTGGCACTATTAGGAGGTGTGGCCTTGTTGGAGTAGATGTGGCCTTGTTAGAGTAGGTGTGTCACTGTAGTCATGGCTGGAAGCCAGTATTCTGCTATCATCCTTCAGATGAAGATGTAGAACTCTCAGCTCCTCCTGCACCATGCCTGCCTGGATGCTGTCATGCTTCTGCCTTGATGATAATGGACTGAAGCTCTGAACCTGTAAGCCAGTCCAAGTTAAATGTTGTTTTTATAAGAGTTGCCTTGGTCATGGTGTCTGTTCACAGCAGTAAAACCCTAACTAAGACAATAGATACTATGGTAGGACATGGGAAAAGCGCAACCATTCCACAAAACAGCTCCTTTAGGTTACTAAATGAATTCAATAAAGTTATAGGATCCAAGGTCAGTACACAAAAGTCTGTTTTGGTTTTGTATATTGTCCTTGAACTATCTGAAAAAGGAATTATGTGAAAAATTCCCTTTTTTCCCCATTGGGAAAAAAGTCTAAAAATAAATTTAGCCAAGGAGATGAAATATTTACACTTTAAAAGCAACAAACCAATGAGGAACAAAATTAAGACACAAATTAATAGAAAAGAATATGACGTACAAGGCTGGGAGACCATGTATTGTTATAGCTGCCATGCCACCTACAATCAATCATTGGTAAATTCAATATAATTCCTGTGAAAAATCCAAAAACATTTTTTTTGTGTGATAGAAATAGGTAAAAAAAAAAATACTAGCATTTGAATGAAATTTAAAGATCCTAAATAGCTAAAGCAGTCTTGAGAAAGAGCAAACTGAAGGTATCAAGTGTGTGTGTGTGTGTGTGTGTGTAGAGAGAGAGAGAGTATGTGGATATATATCAAAAAATTAATTCAGTCTATAAAAGATATTTGTATTTTCTCAGTTATTGCTGCATTATTTATAACATAATAGATATTGAAATAACCTAAATGTCTATTGATGGATTGATAGATAAAGAAAAATGTGGTATGTATATAGAAGAGAATATTATTCAACCTTTAGAGGTTCCAAATTTCAAATGACAGAACTATGACTATCAAAGCAGTGTCTTATTAATGTAAAAGCACACAGAACAACCAGAAAGACCATAGAAACAAACGCACATACAACACAGTGAGCTAACCCTATCAAGGCACCAAGACTTTATGGCAAAAAGTCTTACAGAGGCTTCATGCTCAAGATACACAAAGAACTTCCTGAATAGAAAAGAAAATTATAAGTCTTATTTTAAATGGAAGAGAGACTTCAGCAGAATTTTTCCAAAGAAAACATAAGAAGGGTCAACAAGTATATGAAGAAATCCAATCCACAATAGTAGTTTATCTTGTACTCATTACAAAGACACTGTAATAAAAAAATCCCACTGTATATATGTATATATACATATGTATATACTCATAACAATGACATTATAACAAAGAAAACCCCGTTTGTGTGTGTGTGTGTGTGTGTGTGTGTGTGTGTGTGTGTGTAGAGAGAGAGAGAGAGTATGTGGATATATATCAAAAAATTAATTCAGTCTATAAAAGATATTTGTATCTTCTCAGTTATTGCTGCATTATTTATAACATAATAGATATTGAAATAACCTAAATGTCTATTGATGGATTGATAGATAAAGAAAAATGTGGTATGTATATAGAAAAGAATATTATTCAACCTTTAGAGATGAAGGAAATGGCTATGGTTAATATTGATTGCCGCCTTCAGTGGACTGAGAGAGTATAGTAGAGAGCACCTAGAGTACCTTCAACGTTCTTTCCAAGCATCCTGATGTCGTGAGGTCTCTGACCTAGAGAATGGTTAGATCCACCTAGGTTCAAAATTTGGATAGACTATTGCGAAGTCATACAGCTGTGAAAAAGTGGGGTCTGGTTTGCCTATATAAGCCACTGAGCATGCCCTACAGGCCTCCACCTGGCCCCTTCCTTCCACTGCCCTGTTCTGCTTTCTGTTTGTGTGATGGACATCCTGTCTTCTGTGGTGCACAGAAACTTCTGAATTGATAACAAAAGAAAATCTTTCATCCTTAAACTGTCTCTATCAGGTGTGTATTCATGGCAGTGTACGCTAGCATTTGTGACAGAGTGGTGAGCTGGAAGAGACATTATGCAAAGTTAAATAAGTCAAGAATAGATAGACAATTACACACACTGTTACTTATACATGGACCCTAAGAAAGTAAAGACATAAAACCAGAGTAGGTGGTTTTGGGAACTCTGGTGTGGGAAATAGGGAAATGCTGGTAAAGGGAAAAACTCTGTTATAAATTGACTGAATAACCAACAACAGTGTATTATACACTTGAAATTTGCTAAGAGAAGATCTTATGCATTCTCTTTCTCTCTCTCCGTGTGGTATGTGTATATGTGTGTGTGTCTGTCTTTCACACATACGCACACAACTCTATCTTACAGACACACATGCACACAGACAGATACACACTAATGTATACCAAATCATTACATTATATTCCTTAAATATATGCATTTTCTATTTGTCATTTGTCCCTCAATAAAGCTGCATGGGAGAGACCATGTCAATTGTACTATTATTCTTGTGGGGGAAAGTTCCACAGAGAGTAAAGGCAGAAAATGAGGTGAGTGTTGTCCTCTTACAACCTGTAGATGAAGGACCTGTAGGAAAGGATCCGGGGCACTGAGATGTTTGGGCCTTTAATGACATGCTTTGGTTGGCCAAGATCCAAAGGAAACACTACCTTTCCCAAGTGGATGAACATGAACATGGTCAGTGTCCTAGAAAGAGAAAGGTCATTGTCAGCCTGGAGGGTGAGGGCAGTGCCAGAACCTTCCAGTGTAACAGCAGGAAGGACCACACACAGAGTCTCTCTAGCTAATTACTCTGAAGCCTTGAATTTCTTACCATCCATGGCATTCAGTTTATTTTATTGGCCACAGAACTTAAAGACTTTGGAGCCATGGCTCACATTGTATACAGAGAAAGGGATGAACCCCTGCTGTGTGAGTACTTTCATATATATTGTCTCACTTAAAAGAATCCCTAAATGGTTCTGTTTGACAAGAAGGGGAGAACATCGTAATTGGCAGAGAGAACTAATTGGCTGTGTCTGCTGTAGATTTTGTTGACAGAAGTTGATAGATTCCATGTGGGCTCTACTGGGCTGTGGAGCTGCTAAATATGTAGTGGATGCTGGTCGTGAAGGGGTGACCTCATTCATTAGTGTGCTCCTGTCCTGGTCATGAAGGGGTGACCTCATTCGTTAGTGTGCTCCTGTCCTCACCTCCTGCCCCTTTGTTTTCTTTCCCCTGCTAATTTTCTTGATCTATTTTGCTCTCCCTCCTTTAGTTTTTGTTAGCACAATGACTCAGTAGCTGCTCTCTTCCCAATTCCCTAAACCTCATTGATTGCACAGCTCAGCCCTCCAATCAGGGCATCCTCTGACAAACCGTGGTTCTTATTTAATGGGCTACAATCAAGGACATGAGGAGACATCTGGTCTGCAAGTGTTTTTATACATGTTTTGATTTTATTTCTTAAGGGGAAATAACTTTGTAGAAAAACAAGATTTCTTTGTCTTATGTCTTGATTTATTATTCTTGTTAAAGCTGAGTGTGGCTAAGAGAGTTAATTGTCCGTTCAGCCCGGTTACAGACACCTTTGGGGGTGTCTGTGTCGGAGAAGATAAGCAGGGGGCAAGGTTTGTCTTCAATGTGGGCAACACCACCCCACAGGCTGGGGTTCCAGATTAAACAAAAGGAGGACAACATTCTTTTTGCTCCCTGACTGTAGGTGTGATGTGACCACCTTTGTCACACTTCTAACTTGATAGATTCCATTCTGTAGTGGACTGTCTCCCTTTGAACCATGTGCCAAAATAAATTCTTCCTTTGGCAAGTTGTTCGTTAGGTACTGTCACAACAAAGGGTAAAGCAGTTAACCCTGGTAAAGGAAAGGATCTTGAGTGAGAGGTGCAAGGGAAGAATGGAGTGCTTGCTATTGAGATGGGATGCTTTTCTTTTCTTTGTCAAAAAGACTGTTTAATCTGTATAAAAAAAATGAATAAGTATAGGATGCTGCTCATTTCATACATGTGACAGGTGGTTTGCCTTTTAGAGGTTCAGGAGAGGGAAGGAGGACCTACAAGCATCTATAGAAACAGGAGAGTAATGTTGAGGCCCAGGAATCACCCCACAAACCACACAAACACCAATCTCACTCAGCCAGGGATAGTTTATTGAACACACACACACCTAAAGACTGATTGAGTGGAAAGCTGTGTGCTGGACATTTCTCAGGGCCAGCTTATAAAGGCTAAAACCACAAAAACCACAGTGAGTTCATATACAGGTGCTGGAAGTGCTGCCCGGTGGTTGGCCCTGACTCAAGCCATTTTAAACATAACAGTTCATATTGACCTTTAACTTGATGGTCCTACGTGAAGCTTATGGCTGTGGAATTTCTTAAGATTAACAAAGCTCATCACATACAGAACATAAAAGGGTATGTGATCAGCATGACCCTGCTCTGAGTCAAGTTACTTTTCTGTGTCAATGACTGGCAGGCACATTACAGCAACAATATAGAACAGCTGGCAGGCATGGAACAAAATGGCTACAGCTATGCTGGGGGGTGGGGCAGCCCTCAACAGGTAATATGTTCAGGAAAAGATGGATTTACAGAATATCACGAGAGTAGAAAGAGGGCCATATAGGAGGCAGAGGTGAGAAAATCCACTGGGTTGGATCACGAAGGACCTGGCTGGAGCTCATCCTATCTATGTGAGCAGGCACACGCTTTAATCATGGTCTGTAGCAGCATGAGAATAACTCAGTTAGCACTGAAGCTAAGTGTTCTCCTTGTGGGTCCGTGTGGCAGAGCTGGGCTGTGGTCTGGTGAGTTGGGGCCTCAGAAAAAGCTTCCTGAGAGGGCAGGAGTTTGGGGAACTAAATGATTGACAATCACACAAACTGGGAGTCAGTGTATTAGGACCTAAGATGGAAAAACTGTACTGGATTTCCTTAACGCTTAGGTAAGACGTCATTTATTTCCTTCATTTTTATCCTCCTACTTCTCATCCCCCATTTCCACTTCCTGGAAGTAGTCAAATGCCCATATTTGTTTGCTTTCTAGCTGCTGTGTTTCTCTTGAAGGGAAACCATCAGACTTGTGAATAAAACAGTCCCTTCAAAGAAAAAATAAAATCACAGAAAACAACCAAGTGTCTTGGATGTCTTAGGAGCAGATCCTCACAGAGATCTGCTGACAGACAGTACTGGGCTATGACTAGGAAGCAGAATAAGTTTGATTAAGGACCATGGTATCATGCAAGCAGGGTGTAAACAAACTAACTAACCTAATCCTCTGCCTCCGAGCTTCCTGGCTGAAGCAGGGCTTATTAGGTATCTTGTTACAGGGCAGATAAGATGGCATGCTGGGTTATTCTCACACCGGTGCTGTCAATTGATTTATTCTTCTGTTCACTGAATCACTAACTAATGAGATTTGGTGGCTGTAACACTGCAACTATTGTCTGCTGCTTTGCAGTGACCAGAGAGTGAGTGGGAAAAAAACCAACTTCTAGATTGTTTTTTAGTACTCGCAGTGCCTTTCTTTATCAATGGCAGGTAAAACAAGTCACAGGGGATTTTTCTTATCAATCATTTTAAAGTGAAGTATTTGGTGTTGATATTACGAGTGCCATAATACAAATGTTTGCCTTCTGAACCATTAGAAATTGAGTTAACAGAGCAGAGCCTTCCCTACAGTATTTTAATGCTGCCCATTAATATCGTTCAAGTACAAAGTGTGGGATCATCAGAATATTGAACGATTGTGGGATAGACTTTTGAAATAACCTGAGCAAAAGCTCCTGAGAGTGAGAAAATTGATCCCTTGTTATTGGCCTCTTTGCCACATCTCCAGCTTGCTCAGCATTCTCTCTGCCTGGCTGGTTTTAATATGTTCTTTACCTTAGTGCTTGTGTGTCCTCTGGTTGAAGACCATGGATACTGGACCTATATAAGGGGTTTGAGGACCCTGGGAAAGGCTGAGATTTGACTAAATAAGACTCTTTACATGTCATAGAGTCCTTGAAGACTCTATGGAGATTCTTCCATCCCTGTGTGATTCAGGAGTTACGGTCCATATAGTTTCCGGGTAAGTCAGAGCCCACTTCTGGGGTTCTCAGTCTCATTAATGAAAACTTAAGAGCAGATGCATAGGAAGCTTGAAGACAATTTTATTAGGTTTTAAAAGAAAAGAAGACAGCAGCAAAAGCAAACAAACAGGGCAGCCAAGATGTTAATCTCAGCAGCCACCAGAAGGAAGAGAATAGAAACAGAAGAAAAAGAAGCCATATAATCTGAATTAAGTGGTCATGGAAATCAGCCATATAGTGAGACAAGCATAGAAAGGAGACAAACTTTAGAGAATGGGGAAGGGAGCACAAAGTACCAGAAAATGCAGGCTAAGGTTCCAACCAACAACTGGAAGAAAGAGATAGACAAGAAAAATGAGAAGTTAGGCCTTTCTGAGTCAGGACTTAGAAAGGCAGGCAGACCCCACAGGACTTCATGGTAGGGACTGTGCTAGGGGTGGGAACTTGGAGAAGGAAAGTGCAGTATCTCCTTAAAACACTAAGCTGCCTTCCTAGGTGTGGCCCCTAAACCATGTTCTAACCTGCCCAACTAGAGTAAGGAAAAATAGCATTTCTCAAACTAGACATAGATCTCACTCTTTTGGCTAGGAAGGAACAGCTTTCCCTTAAGGGCCTTCAATGCTACTGACATGCTGTATAATGGTGTGATGGATTAATATGCTTGCCCCAGGGAGTGGCACTATTCGGAGACGTGGCCTTGTTGGAGTAGGTGTGTCACTGTGGGCATGGGCTTTAAGACCCTTGTCCTAGCTTCCTGGAAGCCAGTCTTCTCTTAGCAGCCTTCAGATGAAGATGCAGACCTCTCAGCTCCTCCTAGGCCATGCCTGGATGCTGCCATGTTCCTGCCTTAATGACAATGGACTGAACCTCTGAACCAGTCCCAATTAAATGTTGTCTTTATAAGAGTTGCCTTGGCCATGGTGTCTATTCACAGCAGTAAAACCCTAAGATAATTGGACACAGGCAGTAGTATTAGTAAATTAAGCAGTACAATAGTGAGAAAAACCTATTCCATGGGCCTACTTTTGTGATAAGAGCATTGTCAGGATTTCTTGGATCTTTACGCTTTATGAAGATGAGCAAATATAATTATATATTTGATCAAAAGCACTTTAAGGCATCAATTCTCAGGCTGAGTATTTATTTATATGAAGGAAATTAATTTATTCTCATGATTTATAGAAACAATGAAGAACAAGATTTAGACTGTGAATCAAAGCCACAGAGCCTTGTACATGCCCAGGGGACTGTCCTAAGAAAATATTGGAAAATAGATACAAAAATGGGAAAGAATCAGTGTTTTGAATAAATAAATAAATAACACCTCTGTTAGCCGATATTTCCGATATTTCTGCAAGTCTGTGTTTATTGTATAAAACTAAGTTCTCTGAAGGACACCCACTTGCAATGATGTCAATGACAAATCCAAGATCTAGATTTATTGATCAGAGACCCTGAACTGCTTTGATGTTATGGGCATCCCAGGTATTTCCAGGAAAATGGTAAAAATAGACATTTTAGCATTTCCTGAAGACATGTTAAAGAAAAACGAGCCACCAGAATTATGAGTAAGCAAAGGGGGCATTTAAGACATCTGGGGTTGAAGCTGACACTGCTCATTGGGGTAGTCTACTCTGCTTACTTGGAAAACGGAAATGCTCTCTGCGTAGCTCTTCTTGTTTTGTTTGTCAAAGTTCAGCAGCTCGTTTTAAATCTGCATGGCCTCTCAGTACTGGAGTCATGTCAGAAGAGAGGCTCCAGGCTGCGTGAGTCTGGAAAGCGTAGAGCTGTGGGGTCAGTCAGAACAACGTTCCCTGTGGCTGGGCAGTGTATTAGCTTGCATTCACAACTCAATTTCACACTAGAGAGAACAGATTAAAACAGTTTCTAATACTTTTCACTTCTTACGGAGCTTTTAATAATGCTAACTGTTGGACAGAAATAGCCATTCATATCAGCCCAACTTGTCTCTTATAGGACACTCCTCTCCATTTGGAAGAATATAGAATACTGGTTCTCAGCCCTTCTAACTCTGTGACACTTTAATACAATTCCTCATGTTGTCGTGACCCCAACCATAAAATTATCTTTGTTGCTACTTCATAACTGTAATTTTGCTACTGCTGTGAATCATAATGTAAATATCCATGTTTTTCTGATGGCCTTTAGTGACTTCTGTGAAAGGGTTGTTTGACCCCAAGGGGGTCAACCCACAGGTAGAGAACCACTGCTCTAGATTATGGCCATAGACATGATTATTAAATTGTTCATAGTTATAGGACCAGGGCTGGTGAGGTGTTTGGTGAGATGGCTCAGACAGTAGAGGTGTTTGCTGTGCAATCCCAACCCCCTGAGTTTGGTGCCTGGAACCCAGAGTGGAATGAAAGAGCTGACCCCAGAAGGTTACCCCTGATTTTTGTAAGCTGGTGTGGTGTGTGGCGCCCAATACCTAGCCCAATAAGAATAGATTTTAGAAGCGCATCTTTACTTTTGCCCTCTTACCCCACAAACATTTATAAGGAGAGACAGAAAGGGCATGGATTCAAATTGGAGGGGACATGGGGAAGATCTCAGAGGCTTTGGAAGAGGGAAAGTGTAATCAGAGTATACTGTATTAAGAAAATCTATTTTCAATAGAGAAAAAAAAATCTTCAAATCTCCTTTGGGCATTTTGCTGCATTTCAAATGTGAGCTATGTAGCTAGAGTGGAAAAGTCACAGAAAAGATGTCCATTGTCCAGTCTCTTGAGCTGAAGATTGTGGGCTGTGTTCTGGGTTTTCTGGCTTGCAATTATCTCACTGTATAGGCTACAGAGTCTATTTTCCTTTAATGTGAAGAAGGAAATTACCGTAAACATTTCTGATACTAGGCAGGTACTCAGCATAAAAAGGTGGATGTTGTGGGAAAGTTTCCCTTTCCATTGTCTCTATCTAACTGCAGTCTCCCCCCTCCCCACTCTGTCTCTCTGTCTCTCTCACACATACACACACACACACACACACCCCACAGACACACATAGACACACACACATAGATATACAAACACACCATGCAGACATACATACACACACACACACACACAAACACACCACACACATATACACACACATACGTACACAAACACATCACACACACACACATACACACACATACACACACACACACACACACACACACACACACAGAGTTGGTTGTCTCTGGGTCCCTCAATCTCTTTGATGGGTCCTGTTCTGCAAGGCATTTTCAAAGCAAACATACATTTTTTTCTCTCTTTCCTGATTCAGTTTTCTTTTTCTCATTATCTTGTTCAAAGTGAAAAATGTTCTCTCGGCCCAGTTTTCCCTTGTATGGCTGGCAGGACAAGACACTCAGTGGCATTTGGCTTTGTGCTCAGACATCTGTGTTGAGTGGAACACCATTCATCTTCACTCTGCTTCTTCCTAGAGTCATGGTGGGATGGGTAACAGTTTTAAATGACCTCGTTATCATTCATGAATGGGCTTTTAAAAAGAAATTCACTTGAGATGAATGGATTAATGACAATTTTTTTTCCTGTCATCATTCTGGTAAACCCTTTTGTTCATTGATACACACTTTTCCTAGAACTTGTAGAGGGAAAAAAGATGTATGTGGTTTCACATGGGAATAATGATGCAGTTTCTGTAGCCAACAGCCGGCATCTGTGTGACAATCAAGCTAGTACTCACAGGGCTGAAGTGAGACTCTATGTAGATAAAGGAAGCTCACTTAGGTTCTGGCTCCTTGTTTATGAGAAAAAGATGGTTTCCTAGTAGCCTGTGAAGGCCCAAAGTACCTTCTTTTCCTCCTGTGAGCAACACTGGCCTCTGTTATTTTGTGGACAGGCCACCCGTACTGTATTGGAGGGCTTTCCTCTTTGGCCTGAATTCTTTGCCCACTTACACCCTGGTGATCATCATCACCTTCAAATCTGTGTGTAGTGGTTACTGTCCTGTGGTGGTTTGAATATGCTTGGCCCGTGGGAAGCCTGTCGGGGGTGTGACCTTTTGGCGTAGATGTGGCCATGTTGGAGTAGGTGTGGCCTTGTCAGAGGAAATGAGTCACTGTGGGGGTGGGCTTTGATGTCCTATGCTCAAGCTCCACCTAGAGTGGAAGAGAGACTCTCCTCTTGGCTACGTGTAGAACTGTCTTCTCTTGGCTGTCTTTGGATCAAAATGTCAGTTCGTCAAGCACCATGCCTGCCTGGACGCTGCCATGCTTCCTGCCATGATGGTAATAGACTAAACCTCTGAACCCGTAAGCCAGCCCCAATTAAATGTTGTCTTTACAAGTCTCGGACCTGCCCTCTCTTCACAGCAATGGAAACCTTGACTAAGACACTTCCTAATGACGTCACCCTTGAGTTCTTTCCCTTTCCTTTTTCTCATAGAAGTCAACCAATATAAAACAGTTAAATAATGATACTTAAATGATTCCCTTATTGTGTTAATCACTGCCTGCCTTCCTTGACGAATGTGAACCTACTTACCGATCCTGGGAGTTGAATACAGTGAGGCATTAGTAGATACTCTTTAAAGGAGATGCATGAACTATGGAAGTCTACTGCCAGCGGTCCCTGTGTGACCCACTCTCTACCACTCTCTCTTCTCCTTTATGAAACATTTTTTCTCACCTGAAATAACTTATCTTGTGTCAGTAAAGCTCCCAGAGAACACACACGCATAACTCATCTGTTATTTGAAAAAAACAAACAAACAAACACATCATGGTCAATGTTGAATACAATGGAATTTATTATCAATTTCCTAGGTGTGCATCACTCTGATTCTTGCTGCTAATAATACAATATCGCAGCCTAAGCAACCTATAAAGAAGAGAGGATTTTTGGGTTTGTGGGCCAGAAGGGCCAAGCCTAAAGAGTCTTGTCTGGGGTGACCTTCTTGCTTGTAGAATCTCAAAGTAATGCAGGGCAGGTGGCAGACAGGGTGACTGTGGTCTCATATGTGTGTCTTCTGGCCTCTCTTCTTCTGGTAAAGCTGGGTGTTCACTGGGGTTCAGTCGGGGGTACCTACTCCTGATGATTTTATCTAATCTGAAACATCTCTTGACACACAGCTAGATTAGGTTTCCACGCTCCCCCCTTAATACCTGAAGGTGAGGATTTAGTTGAACGTAAGTTTTGGAGAAGCCAAATAGTGCTTAAACAACAGCAACGAGTGACTCATTGGATACTTCTAGTCTTAACTGCAGTTTTATGTAGAGCTATGGTCACAGTTCAGGGTAAGTTGTGCTGGCTGTCCTTCCAGGTCATGGGCATGTGTTAATGATGCCTAGGCATCATGCTAGCACTTCACTTTTATCTTTATAATCGGAATAAAGGTATCTTTAACATCAACATGGAAAAACTGCTTGTTGGACTGTATTAGATATCTGCTCACCCCTCCAGGAAACCTCAGAGGAGTTTAATCATAGCTTTTGTTCCTGCACATCATTCTCAAGTGGCTCCAGATGACGCTTTTTTACACTGTGTTATTCTGCTTTTCTGTTTAACTCCCTGCCATATTATCCTTGTGATTTGTCTCCTCACTGTAGTGTTAAATTCCATGAAGGGATAAATTCGTTTTCTGTGGCTCCCATAACAAAATGGCCGAATTTAGCTGCAGAAAATGACAGAGACCCATTCTATCACCATTCTGGAGGTCCTTCCAGAGGCTCATGGAGAGAATCCTTCCTCGACTCTTCCAGGTTCTGGTAGCAGCCACACTTCCGGTCATTACAGGGCTCATAGACACACCCTTTCATATGACTTTTTTCCTGCATGTACACTTCTGCTTCTTCTTCTTGTATGAAGAGCTGCTATCTGAGTGTGCAGTTTTATACCTATAATCTTGACATCCAAAAGGGTGAAGCAGGAGGATTGCTGTGAGCTGGAAACAAGCCTAAGTAAGAGTGGGGGACTGTCTTAAAAAACAAAGCACAGAACTTTCATTGAATTTATAGCCCATCCTAATCCAGGAAGCTTCTATGTCAAGGTACTCTGCTGGATTATTTCTGTAGAGACCTTTTTTGTTCCAATAGGTGTTAGCATTCTTCTAGGACCTGCCCAACAGTTACCTAGCAACAGCCAAGTAGGAGGGCTCTTGTATAAAGACTGTTGCTCTCTCTCTGTCCTTCTCTCCCTCCCTCCCTCCCTCCCTCCCTCCCTCCCTCCCTCTGTCCTTCTCTCCTTCCCTCCCTCCCTCCCTCCCTCCCTCCCTTCCTCCCTCTGTCCTTCTCTCCCTCCCTCCTTCCCTGTCCCTGTCCCTGTCCCTCTCTCCCTGTCCTCCCCCTCTCTCCATGAGTTTCCAGCTGGCCCCTTCTTTCTCCATCCTCTCTCTTTCTGTTCTTCTCTGTCCCCTTTCTTTCTCTGCCTCCAGTCCCACCCCCAGACCCCCCTCCCATGTCCCAATAAACTTCATTTTGTACTAGACTCACTGTATGGCTGATACCTGGGTGGGTGGGGGTGCCCCAGCATGGGCCTACTAAGGCACCCCCTCCAGCCAAATCATGCCACCGCATTACAAAACATTCCAGTACTTCTAGGCTCCAGGAGGATGTATCTCTTAGAAGGCCAGGAACCCATTGTATGCTTTAACTGCCAATCAGCCAAAATATTCCCTGTAGGTGGAAAGGTTCTTAGGAGACAAAGTGGTACTCAATTAACAAGGGGAAAGAGAAGGGCTTCCTGGCACACAGTTGATAAAATGATAATGTGGCTGTGAGACACCCCCCCAGCCCGTGCATGGGGTTTCAAGGTATCCAAAGGCAAATGTCCCTTTAAAGAAGTTAAGTCATTCTATGCAGTTTGGAGCCCTCAATTTTTCTTTTTCCTTTTCCTTTGGTTCTGAAGGAAGAGACTCACCAAGAGTATCAAATGATGGTCAGGTGTCAAGAAAGACTGTTAGGAGGGGAGCCAATAATTGCATAAATTCATTACATAGACAAAGAAAACTAGAAACACATGAAGAGGTACTGGGTCTGGGGTACCTTCTTTAGCTGCTGCAAATCTGTGCATGGCTAGTACTAGGCACACAAAGTAATCAAAGAAGTAGAAGGTTGTCTCTGTCATGGCTGTCATCCTAATTGTAAGACCAACATGGATAAAGTGACTTTGAATACTCCTCCTCAGTACATAAGTAAGCACTTATATTATATGGTAGAACCCAAGTGCCCAATTCAGAGAATGGGCTTTAATGGAGTCTTGGCAGAGAATGGAGGCTCAAGTTGGCCCCAGAAGGATCGTTAAGATAGAGACGTAGGAAGCTTTTCTTTAAGAGGGACATTGGTGAAGGAGAACACAAAAGCATGACACACAGGTGCGCCAGGGGACAGGTCAACCCAGTCCTCACGGAGAGTAGGAGTGTGTAATAGAATACAAGAAGTTTGCAGGGTTCATTTCCAACTTCAGCTATCTCTTTAGCTAAAGATGGCCAGAACTTGTTTCGTGTGATTTTAAAATCACTCTATCTCCTTGCCTGGTGCTGTGGCCTGTTCCCCTAGCTCCAACTCAATAGCAACCATCCCCTAACCCAGGGAACCCGGGAACTGCTGTCTGCACTCCAGTGGCCCTTCACAGCTAGCTTTGCCAAGCTGCCAATAACTGCCCCTGCTGCTCACTCTCTCCTCCTGCCCACCTAGCACCGTGGATGGAAAACACTATAGACAGTTTTAATATTTTAAAATTAGCCAGAAATGTCTGTGGAAGAATTTCTTTCCCTAATCTTAGCACCTAGCTATTTCCATCCTCCTTGGGCAGAGGCTACAAACTATAGGTGCCCTGAGACCTACATGTCTGCAGCTTCCTGCCAGCTCTGCAGCCTGGTCCAAATTCTGTGCACCCCTTGTCTTCCTCCTAGGACCTGGAAGTCCCGCCTTTCCCGCTTTGCCCAGCAACTGGCTTCCACCTCCTTTATTGACACAATCAAGGACCAATTAGGTAATCAACACCTCCCTCTCCCTCCCTTCTACAAGAATTCATTTTTGCCTCCACTGATTGCCTCACCCTATAATACGTTTGATTCAACAGCGATTCATGAACTGTCCACACCAGTCTAAACAGGTCCCCCCACTATTTTGCCTTTTATTAAGGCCAGGTCCACCGAGTGTGCAATGGCTGATCATTTCCCAGAAGTTTCTGAGCAAATCACAGCACAGATCACACCCTAATTTTTTTTTTTAAAAGATGTATTTATTTATTTTATGTATGTGAGTACACTGCAGCTGTCTTCAGACACACCAGAAGAGGGCACCAGATCCCATTACAGATGGTTGTGAGCCACCATGTGGTTGCTGGGATTTGATCTCAGGACCTTTGGAAGAACAGTCAGTGTCCTTAACCTCTGAGCCATCTCTCCAGCTCCCGCAACCTAATTTTTATTCTGAGTTTTTCTATGTTTCTCAAGATGGTTTTCCTTCTCCCAAATGTCTCTTTCTGTTAAATGCCTTTCTGAGGCCATTCCTATTCCTTCTCATATTAGATTTTGCTCCTTAAAAGCATCTGGCCTCAATTCAAGTCCAGTTCTGGAAATTCCCATCATTTAATGCTCCTTGAGATGGAATCACCACCATTTGTGACTGACTCTTCCACATCATATCTCAAATGAGTAAGAAAGCATATTGTTTTCCCGGCTCTGAAGACATCACTGGAATTAGTTTAATGATGGCTCTTCACACGGCCTCAGATGCTGTTGTTCAATTCTGGATTAATTATTTGAACAGCAGAGTAGAGAACAACTCAGAGGAATATCCTGAGCAAGTGGCTCATATTTGGATTTACTTGTTATTCCAAATGTCCTTGAAACTTCAAAAAACCCTGAAGTAGGAATGTCAGAAGGGTTCTTAAACCCAGACTGAAGTATAAGAGCTAATTAGAAAGATGTCTGGGGACTGTATCTAGGATTCATACTTAGGAGGCTAAGTGTAGTCCAAGTGGCAAGTTCAAACACAACACGATATATATCTCTATATAAACAAATTTAAACAAAACCTTTTACTTGGGAGAGATAGGTTTCCAGTCTGGAACTACTTACTATCTAATTCAAGGAGCACTGAAGGATACAGGAATTCTTTTACAAAGGATGCAGAAATAGTCATTCAATTATTTAGTATATTGCTGATATGTAAAAAACAAGGGTATGACATTAAATCCCATGTTGTGTGTTTTCTTATTGAAAGAAGAGGATAGCATTAAATAAAAGTTATAGGGGAGTGATAATTACTATTCAAATATCAATTCTTCAATTAAAAAAAAAAAAGTAACATAAGACAGTGTACCAGCTGAAAAGCAGAAGTTTTTTCTATGGGTTTGTGTATCTTGCAGTTAGGTATGATTGTGTGTGTGTGAGTGACCTGGACTATAGCAGGGCATTCTTCAGTGGCAGGTTCCCAAGAAGAGGAGGAGGAGGAGGAGAGCAATGACGAAATAACATTGATAACGATGACTGCTGCCACTGCTGCTGCTGCCTGCTACATCAGCAGCAGGGATCCAGGGATGGGAAAAATGGTGAGGACAGAAAAGCTGGGGTCAGGAGGACTTCATGAGCTGATGACTCACACCAGCAAGTATATTAAGAAGTACAATATCTTCTATACTACATTCGGGAGGAGAAAGGGACAAAAGCAGAGAGCTATCACAAAATGGGACAGAGTGAGCAGGAAGCTAACCAAGCAATGCTGTACAAAGGGAACACAGGATGTCTCAAGTGCATCACGGACTAAGCGCACAGTGGCCTTGGGTCTGATAACAACAGCCCTTCAGGGTGGGAAGAGTCAAGTTCCTAAGATCTGAAACCTCAGCCTCCCAAGGTCTTGGCCCATGCCATTGCTGCTCTTTATCAAGCATGTCTTTCTGGTTTTAGACAAGGAAAGACATTTCTTATGCATACACATCAGGGCCCCAGGGAAAGGCACAGACCAGCCTGGCGGTTAGCAATTCCTCTGTGCTTCACCCAACAGCTACCCAGCAACAGCCTGAGTCTCTGTCCACCAGGAGCCAGCCATGTAAGAAGACTGCTAGGCTTCCCTCTCTCCCTCCCCCTCTTTCTCTCTCTCCATCTTCTCTCCCTCTCCCCACACATTTCCAGCCAGCCTCTTCCCCTGTCCTCTCTCTTTTTGTTCTTCTCTGTCCTACTTTTTCTGCCTCTAACCACTTCTCTAGGTCCTCTTCCCTTCCCCCAATAAACTTCCTTTTGTACTAGGCCTGTCCCATGATCCATGGTCGTGATTCCTCAGGGAATCACCTTGGCCTGGTCCACCAGGGTGTTCCTCCAGCTGCATTATACTATGTTTTATAAAACACAACATTGGCCCCAAAAGAAGAGTTGGGTTCATGACATACTAAGTCAAAGTTACTTCCCGGAAGGTTCCCTAAAGGAGAGACAGATTCTTTCTTCATTTTGATTAGTAGCCATTCTAGGCACAAGGTCATTCTGAGGTCTGAAGACAGGAGTCCTGTGGGCCATAGAGGGTACCAGGGTTATTGTTTTGTATGGTCCTAGGAATGTGAGATTTTACAAGACCTATATCTAACTTCATTTTTAAAGGAGAAATGAAGCTTATCTGTATGGGTTGGGCCTTTTTTGTTAGTAACCAAATTATATTATTGACTGATACACATACTTAGTAATTCCAATAGCATTTCAAAGGTTATTTTTGAGTTAACTCAACTCTCCTTTGAGTCACATATTACAGATTTAGGATATTTAAGGAGTTTACAGAGGCCATAAGAATATTTAAATGCCTTAAAATTTGAGCCCAGCTCATGTCAGTAAGAGCTCAAACTCTCAAGTCCTCTATTGAACCTGTGACCTAATCTAAAGGCTTGATGCAGAGGCTGAGCTTGGATTAGAGATCTCCAATGTTTTTATTTCAAATCTAGTTATCAAAATTTTTCTTGGCAGATCCAAGAGGAAGCAGGGAAAGAACATTACTGGCTATAATCAGGGTGTACAGGAAGATGACACATGCTCTGGACCCATTTGTTCAGGGCATGATAATCAAAAGAGAAGTTTTCAAAAGGAAGGAGAAGCTGAGGGCAACGGCAAGAGGAAAGATGCCTCAGCTCTATTTCACGCTACAGCAAACCCTGGTAACAGACCCCCAACCTTAACACCACAATGGAAATACTGATCAGGCCTTGGAACCCAGCACATAGGCAGCTCCACCTGCCAAAATGAGAACAAAGACCTAATTCATGGAAGTCTGTAGTTCCGGGAAAGCCTTTGAATGATGTACTTACCCTGCTTTTTGTCACTTCTGTGGTTCCACTTCTTTATAACTGCTACTGTTCTTGGTGACTGAGACACATCAATCCAGGATGTGTTTGTTTGTGTGCGTGCATGCGTGTGTGCATGTGTGTGCGTGTGCGTGTGTGTGTGTATACATATGTGTGCTTGGAATTCCACCCTGGAAAAGGTTCAGGACCACACTCAAGGCCTGAATGCCCTGTATAGTGACTGGCTGGCTGGCTAATCAGGACTTTCTATTGACTTGATCCTACATCCAAGTAGTCTTCTGATTGATAGGTCACAACTCCCTGCGTGGTCTGGGTTAGGATTTGCTGAATGAGGCATTCTTGCTCGTATGCATTGCTCTCTCAGTCTGGCTATCTGACTTGTGGAAGTATATGAAGAGGAATGTGGCTCAAAGGGGCCTGCAAGAGCTGCTTTGCAGAGCTTGTGGCTCTATCGCAAGTCCTATGGTGAGGGCCTGGTCAGCTCTTAGTCACCCTATTGCTCTGATCTACCCCTGAGCTCCCTTTCCACCATGAGTAGGAATCTGCTGTTTTCCTTCTTTATAATTTACCAATCATTTTTCATTACCTTCCTGATGGAGCCCAAACTCCTTGGCCAGCCTTCTGGTCCCACCCTCTGCAGTTTCCTGTTCTGAGTTTCTCCCCACATCTGTTGCTCATCTTCCCACTAAAAACATTTTCCTTCTGTAGCACTCTTTTTGCATCCAGCCAATTCCAGGCCATTCACTCCAGCCACATCCCAACACTGAGATACATTTTTAAGAACAAGTTTTTTTTTTTTTTTTTGAAGGCAATGTTTAAAGTTAATGTATTTGTTGACAGTTTCATATGGATTTATAATGTGTTCTGATCACACTCACCCCTCCATTGTCTCCTCTCTCTTCTCTACCTCTCCTCCTCCCATCAAGCCTCTACCTCACTTTCACATCTATTCATTTGTTTTTGTCTTTGCTTTGTGGTCCTCTGGGTTTAATGGGTGTGGAGCTATCCACTAGAGTACTCATAACTCACTAGCTATGAGCCAGTCACTGAAGACAATGACTTCCTCTCTACCATCAGCCCTGGACTGATGATAGCTCCCCTGAGCAGGGCAGGGCCTCATGAGTTTGTCCTCAATTCATGACTGAATTTTTATGGGTTCAGTCTTATGTAGACTCTATGTAAGCAACCATAGCTGCCTACATGTGAGTTTATGAGTGCCAGGATCATCAACCTTATTTTGAATTTAAGTTACACTGTTGATTTCTAATGCCTGTGCCCCATATGCTAAAGCCCTTACCACTTCTATAAAGGCACCAACATTACCTCCATTTCTCCTTTTCTCTCATTATCTGTAAGTAGTTTAAGAAAAAACTATCTTCTCTTGACACTGGACAATATTTATAATACAAGGGTGTCACTCAACAACCTTGGGGCTCTGTCTATCATTTATTTTTCCCAATGTGACCTGACAGAATTACTTTCTTATGTCTTTAAAGAATTTGTTTTCTAAAGATAAAACATATCATCATCTTTTGTCCACATTACAACACCATTATTAGTTACTTCCATGCTAGAGAAAAGAGCAAAAACACCTCCTTGTCTGGTGGTTTGAATAGGTGGCCCCCATAGACTCATGTGTTTGAATGCTTGGTCTATAGGGAATGACACTATTAGGAGGTGTGGCCTTATTGGAGGAAGTGTGGCCTTGTTAGAGGAAGTTTGTCACTGTGGAGGCGGGGCTTTGAGGTCGTAAATGCTCAAGCTATGCCCAGTGTGGAACACAATCAGTCTCCTCCTTGCTGCTTGTGGATCAAGGGGTAGAACTCTCAGCTTGTTCTCCAGCATCATGTTTGCCTGAATGCTGCCAGGTTTCCCACCATAATAATAATAGACTGACCGTGTAATTTTATAATCACACTACCTCCTTGCCCAGTGCCTGAGCCTGCACTCCAACCTCTCCCTCTGTGATTGGTGGCTGCTGGTCTCACTCAGCTCTGCCAATGGCCAGCTGGCAGTCCCCCCCACCCCCGAAGCTGCAATTGCTCCCCCAGCCCCAACAACCACCACGGCTGCCCTCTTTCTCCTCCTGCCCACCTTAGCCCCTCGGATGGGAAACACTAGACAGTTTGATTATTGTAAAACTAGCCAGGTAACTCAATGGCTGGGCGAAGAATCTCTGCCCTAACCCTATCAGCTACAACCTCCTCGGTCCCCATCTTCGACATTTGCTACAAACTCTAGGTACCCCAAGACCTTACATGACTTCAGCTTCCTATTCATTGCAAAGCTTGGTTTGAAATCCTCTTCCCTCCCTGCGTCCCTTTTCTTCCTCCTGGGTCCCGAAGTCCCATCTTTTTCCTTTTGCCCAACACTTGGCTTCTGCCTTTTTCATTGACACAATCAGGAACCAATTAGGGAAACAATACCATAACACTTCCCTCTACATTGAACCTCTGAAACTAAAAGCTCTGCCTTGGTCATGGTGTCTCTTTACAGTAATAAAACCCTAACTAAGACAACTTCCAAGATCAACCATCACAGTGTGGAATAGAAAGACCTAGACGAAGGGCTTCCCCTGAGGTGAGCTGCACTAGAAAGAAATGTCAAAGCCGGGGAATGACCACTTTCAGAGCAAGTGAAAATAAGTCTGACTTACCTTAGTCTCAGGGTAGTGAGTCCTTTGTCTGGTAAGGTTATAGAACCAGCTCTGGAAAATGGTGTGGCAGAGAGTGGTAAGGGCTTTGTGTCCTTGATATTCTCTGTGAGAAAATACAGCTTTGTAATTCTGGTGAGGAGCTTTCCCTCAGACACAGCACACAGGGTGTGAGAAGAGCTGAGCTCTGGTGGATACACATGGCAAAGACAAGGTGGCAGAATTGGGTAAGTAACACGCTGACAAATGTTTAAAACTTATTTTTTAATACTAAGTAGAAAGATATCTGAGCATTTGGAAACTTGTCATTCTAAATGCTATTTTCCATATTCAGCTTCACAGTGAGGAAGATTCCATGGCAGAATTTAGAAATATCTCCTTCCTGAATACCAAACATTTAGATGGTTACAGTACTCTCTCTGACCTTCTTGTCTCTGTCTTCATCCATGCTCTTTCTTGTAGATGTATGAAGAGAGTAAAAGAAAATAAGACTCCTTTATGTATCTGCGAGAATAGTCGGGCTCTTAATATTATCATCTCAAAGGTACCTCACAATGGGGAAGTTTAGCAAATTCTTCTGTCTTAAGAAAATAGTTTCAGCATGTCCACCATGTCTCAGCTTCTACCAACCTTCCACACAATCTCATCTTCTCCATCCCAAAGAGGTTTTGCTTCTTTACTTCAGAAGAGAAATTTTTTAAGCTTTCTTTTCATTTTTAATTATGTATATCTCTGTGTGAATATACACACCTGTGTGAGGGTGCCAGATTCCCCAGAGATGGAGATATGGAAGGCTAAGAGCTTCCCAGTGTGTGTCCTGGGAACTGAACTCAGGTCTTCTGAGAGAACAGGAAGCATACACACAACTGAGCCACCTCTCCAGAGCTCCCATAAAAGAAGTTCTAATAACAACATTTTCTCATTATAGATGATGCAATCCTAGGTTCTGAAAACTGGAGACAATATAGAAGCCATGTATTGTCCTGGAAACTCCATCCTGTTTATGCTTTGAGAGCAGACTTTTCTCAAAGTGAGAAAATGACTTTATTTATTAATTTCTTATTTATTTGTCTCTTTCCATACAGACTAGACTGCCCACTGGGATTACAGGTCTACATCATCCTACCTGTCCAGAAAATTTCCTTCCTAGGTAATACATGCATATTATTTGTGAAACCTCAGTGTCTTCTTTAGTACTTCTTATCCTCCTGGGAGTTGGTGGAGAAGGAAGGGAAGGTTGTGAAGTCTGGTGCACACTGTGCTTCTGGAGTCAGGAAGACTCCCCCTAAACCCCATACATCTTTAGAGCACTCAGATCTCTCTAAAGGGTTAGGGGACAATGGTGCTTTTATGATCAAGTCTTAAGCAGATATAATAGTAGGAGCAAATAAACCAGATAGACTTGTACCCTTCCACTCAAGTCCACTTCAGGGAAAAGGCATCAGCTCCCTCCTTTAGTTGTTGTCTGTAGTCTAAGTCTTATTGAGCTAACATTCAGGGGCCAGGTTGGCACCAGAGACCTACATTGTCTTTGAATGTCCAGATCAATACCAACCAACCCTAAGCACTTCAGTCCTAGGACTGGCTCTAAAGCCATTTAAGTTGATTGTACATACTAATTCTGTATTGAAGGCTGTGGATCAGTTAATGTTAGAATAGGACCTGAATCTCATGGCTTGGGATTGAAGAGGTCAGCTCAGGAACTTTGGAAAATTCCACCAGGGCCCTGAGCATGTGGGTACCCCTCCCCTCCTGGAAAATACAGGTTAGAGAGCACATAGACTGGAAGGGAGGGGCTGATTGAGCCCCTACTACCTCATTCCCTAAAGACCAATCAGTTTAAAAGTCACACTGTTCTGCCAATCACATTGTGCCTAATGGCGGCTGCTCTAAAGACTATAAAAGCTTGCTGAATGGGCTGCATGTGGTTGTTCTCTCCCTCCTTGGTGTGCAGGGCAACCCCAGCATGATGGAACAATAAATTCCTCTTGCTTTTTTGCATCCATCCCTGACTTCATGGTGTTCACTCAGGGGTCTCCGGTAAGTTAAGGCACCCCAGAGTCTTACAGGATCAGGTCATGATTCCCTGTAGCATGACTCCCTGGGACAGAGACCAAGAAGCAGCCTGTAAGGCTGGAGAGATAGATGGCTTACTGGTTAGGAACATGTGCTGATCTTGCAGAGGACCCAAGTTCAATTCCTAGAACCCACATTGGAGGGCTTATAGTCAGTTACCTGTAACTCCAGGATCCATCCTATGCTTCTGGCCCTGAGGCCAGTAGCATACACTGTGTAAATAAACACACATACACATAGCATAAAATAAAGCAGGAGGAGGAGGAGGAGGAAGGGGGAGAGAAAGAGCAGCAGCAACAGCAATCGATACTGTGATAACTCTCAATTTATAGTGTTTGACTGCTCCATGTTCCCTGTCATCTACACACACGGAGTTAAGTCACATGATGTGAAAACTCAGGCCATGCCATAAAAGGTTATAGAAAGCTACATTTTTCCTTTGTTCTGAGGAGTCTGAGACTCCTGGGAAGATGGCTTGCTGATTGGCCTGGGGATGAAGGCTGCTCCCTGAAGAGGCCCCTATGCACCTGAGGCTGTGTCCTCTCTGTCTCTCCATCTCTGGCTCCCTCTCCATCTCCCTCTCTTTCATTCTCACTTTTTAAAAATTAAAAGTAGAACTTTCTTTCCTACAATACATTGTGGTTACAGTCACCCCCTCCTGTCTTCCCAGACCCTCCCTAACTCTCCACCCCCACCCCTGGGAATCCACAACCTTTCTTTCTCCCTCTCATTATAATGCAAACAGGCATGAAGAAGCTTCTCTCCAGGCTTTCCCCAGAAGCCTCTCTTCTCTGAGGCCCAGTGGGTAGTCAGACAACTCTTCACAAACTGTACAGTTTCTGCCAATGCTCTGCATTTACCTTGAGGCTCTTTCATTATAACAAACATCAACCTTGAAGAGAATTTATGTGTCAGCTTTCCCATTCAGATTGACCACTGCTGCCTTTCTGTCATTTTCTTTTGTAACTCTCTTATTGTTAAATAAAACTCCTTTGGCTCTAATGTCTGGTATGGGTGATAAACCCAATGGTCATTTTTCCCCTAAAGAAACTCCCACTCTGCACAAATAGCTTTAACTTCTAAAACCCAGAGGTCTTGACAGGTTATTCTGGTGTAAAGGGAAATGTGTTAACGGAGTGGTATTTGTGTCAGAACTCAGGATACTGTGATTCATAGTAAAACAGAACCTGCTGCTGCCTCAGAGGAAGGCATTTGGAGTCTAAAAACACATTTAGCCAATAATAATGGACATCCAGTTTCTATAATTGCATGAGCTGGTTCCTGCAAACAAACCTGTTTCTGTATTTACTCATCTGTGTGTTTGAAGAGACAGTAAAGAAAGTTGCCAAAATGGCCAATCCACTGTGCTAACATTTCTTCTAGGCTCTGTCCAACAGTTACCTAGCAACAGCTAGGCTTGCTATTCCTTTCTTTCTCTCTCCTCTCTCTTTCTGTTCCTCTCTGTCCCCTTTCTTTCCCATACCCCTTTCCCGTGCCCCAGATAAACTTCATTTTATACTAGACCCATCATATGGCTGATACCTGGGGAGTGTGTGTGGGGGTTGCCCTGACATGGGCCAACTGAGGCAACCCCTCCCATAGCATCAAGACACTGCATTACAAAACATATCACACAGGGTGGGGGTGGGGTGGTGTTTTTTACTGTGAATAAGAGAAAATATCTGGAGGCATCTAGAACAGTCCAGAGCAGGGAGAAAAAGTAACCAGACTAGGCCAGGACAGGACCAGAGAACAGAGACAGCAGGAGAGAACAGTAAATATAGCAAGAGATAAAGCACTAGTTCTCAATCTGTGGGTCATGACCCCTTTGGGCTCAAAAGAATCCTTCACAGGGGTAGTTTAAGATCATCGGAAATCACAGATATTTACATTATGATGGTAGCAAAATTGCAGCTGTGAAATAGCAACAAAAATAATTTTATGGTTGGGGGTCAACACAATATAAGGAACTGTATTAAAGGGTCACAGCATTAGGAAAGTTGAGAACCACTGGCTTGAGTACAGTAAGAAAGAGGCCCATGCTCCTGGGGGAGAGGAGAGAGCTGCATGCAGGGTGTCAAGAGAGCTGGGATGTGAAGTGAGAGGGGCCAGGAGGCTATTGGGGGGCTTTGAAAAGTATAACAGGTACTTATGAGTAGAGACTGAAAGAGCCTGGGGTCCCTCATGGGCTTTCCTATGCTGATAGGCACCACAGGTGTATGTCAACGGAGGGAGAGCCTTATGTCCCTTCTGCCAGACACAAGGGAAAGGACTCCTTTGGGGGAGGAATACACAGGTCACAGATTCCTGAGGAATGCTGGCTTTTATGAAATAGCCAGAAATCCTTCTATAGTCCAGCTTGAGCTCATTTCTGGATATACAGGCTGCCTAAGACCTAGCAACCTGTTGGGTCCTCTGGAGCATCCCCAGCTTTAAGAGTAAGTCAACTTATCTTGCAGGTGAGGTAACATTATTTATTGTCCCAAATTGTCCCAAATGCATTGCCCCTGAGGGAGAAAGAGGAAACTATTAATGACCCTTTGGACAACTGGCATCCTGGGCCAATTCACTAAAAGGGATCAAAGCTGTAGAGTAGTGCTGCCCTACTCAGTTTGAAGGGCTTGTGGAGGTGGTAACTTATACTGCTGTATTGTAGAAAAGGAGGGGAGAGGCCTTCAGCATAGCCTAAGTCATCAACAACATTAGTCCTGGTGGCCTCTTCAGAGAGGTCCTAATATAGTCCAGATTCAATTCATCCAGTGCTTATCTGTGAGCACAAGGACCTCCATACCTCCTACAGTAATTGACAAGACTGAGGATCTCCTGACCAGTTGTATGGTTTGAATGAGAATGGCCTGCATCTAATCATATATTCTAATGTATGGTTTGAATGAGAATGGCCTGCATCTGCTCATATATTCTAATGTGTGAGTCTAAGCTGGTAGACTGTTTAGGGAATGTGGTGGTTTGAATATATTTGGCCCAGGGAGTGGCACTATTTGGAATTGTGGCCTTGGTGGAGGAAGTGTGTCATGGTGGGGTAGACTTTAAGACACTCATCCTAGTTGTCTGGAAGCCAGTCTTCTCCTAGTGGCCTTCAGATGAGGTTGTAGAACTCTGAGCATCTCCAGTCCCATGTCTGCCTGGATGCTGCCATGCTTCCACCTTGATGATAATGAACTGAACCTCTGCACCTGTTAGCCAGCTCCGATTAAATGTTATCCTTATAACAGTTGCCTTGGTCATGGTGTCTGTTCACAGCAGTGAAACCCTAAGACAGGAAGGATTAGGAGGTGTGGCCTTGCTAGTGGAGGTATGTTACAGGGGGTGAGCCATACCCAATCTTGCCCTCTTGTTCTCTGCTTGTTGCCTGTAGATAAGATGTAAGCAGTCTACCTACTGCTTCAGCATCATGCCTACCTGCCTGCTATCATGTACCCCACCAGGATATCATAGACTCATCCTTTGAAACTGTAAGCAAACTCCCAAGTAAATGCTTTCTCTTATAAGTTGCCTTGGTCATGCTGTCTATTCACAGCAACAGAAAAGAAACTGAGACACACTTCCTATCACAGGCAGTGGGGATAGATCTGGAGGGTGGCTGATGGTGGGGAAGTCAGAATGTGTATGAAGGAGCCACTGGAAAGGCAGCAGAAAGTGTCAGGATTGGTGGTCTGAAGGCAGGTTGAAGGAGGCAGCAGGCATGCCAGAGTGAAACCCTTGTTTTGGAGCACACAGAGCCCTGTAGTGCTGTATCCCTGAGACCCATAACTATTGAGCTGTTGAAAACAGGTGGCCCATGTGTTCCCAGGGTGTTTCGCATTGGAAGGATGAATCACAGGAAGCAGAGCAGGGCCATATTAGAAGGCTGAGGACTCCGGTGTAATATGAGAGACTAGCATGTAATAGCCACTATGTGGGGAGCTGATAAAGTTCCGAGTGAATAAATGTTTTATTGACATGAGCACAGCCCCCCAAGGACCCCATTGCCTTGGACACATGGGGATGGAAGGCACAGTCAGAATAAAGGTGTTGACAGTGCATGTGGGAGGTGTCAGTGTTCCTGATGACTGCTACCTGTCTCATACAGAAATTTTCTTCCAAGATTAGCTGACCACCTTCTTCTAGATCCTGATGCAGACAATAAATATGACAAATTTCTGCACTATTGCTGATGTGTCTCCATGAGAGGTCATGGTCCACCCAAACCCAGCTTTTCTCTAAGTGATTCTGTCGTTTCCTTGTTCACAGTCACCCTAGTCAGTCCCAAAGCCATGCAAGCAGCATCAGGAGGCACTGCTGGGTTCAGGAATTCCTGCTGTGTCACGTGGATAAGTTTGCATCTGTTTCGGTCCAGGTTGGCCAAACTTGGTGATGACCCCAGAGTAATAGTTGCTGTCCAGGTTACCACTCCCCACCTCACCTCATGTCTATGGTGTGGCAGGGAGGGAAATGAGATACTCTATAATCCAATGGGAATCTTGTCTGAAGCATCTACAAGTCTTCCTAGCTAAGTCTTTGTAGCATGAAGACACATACCAGCCCTGGAACCATGCTATATAGGATAGGCAACAGTAGCATGATCTAGGAAGGCAGAAGGAGGAGATATTCCTAAAGTCATAGTGGCTGAGTTTAGAGTTGAGGTTGAGATAGAGTTTTTGGCAAGGCTGAAATCTACAATATTGCTATTGTTAAGACTGGAGAAAACTTTGACCACTAGAGGAGGAGCAGAGACTATGCCAGACATGGTAGGAAAGTCCTGGAGGGACACTGCACTCTCTACACAGGGAAAGAGTACTTCCTGCTTGCGTTGAAATGTTTGCATTAGAATACACACCAGTGTGGATAATGGGAGGGTGTTCTGTATTGTGGACAACTGGCTGCTGCATTTGTACTGGTGGTGCCTGGGATCACCTCAGTGGGGCTCAAACCATACGAAGAGAGTGAATCTTGATGGGTTGTTATCAGTGAGGCCGATTCAAACCCTGATTTGTTGAGAGGAGAGAGGATAATAGAAGTTGAGAGCAAGTCACATTCATGGTGGGCCACAGCGCTTTCAACAGGTGATATGCTCTGAAACAGGGGTGTGTGCATTGAGCTGAAGCTAGTTCTTCTGAGTCAAGCCTTTGGGGGGGGTAACTAAGAGACAGATCTGGGGCACTGCTGAGTCTATGTGAATCCCTACTCATATAGAGGGCCGTAAGTATTATTTTGGTGCTATAGGTTGATAGAATTGGGCCAGCCAGATTGCTGACTGGTAAGATAAAATTATAGATTCATTCAGCTTCCACTTGAGGTGTTTGGTGGGTGGGTGGGAACTTCTCTTCCGAAAGGACAGATCCTGACCCAGAGCTCCAGGCTATAGACTGAGTCTTGGATATCTGCTAAGTTGAGCATCTCCTCGGGCAAAACAAGAATCTCAGTAGTCTGAAACCCTTTGTCCCTGTTTCCCTTTCTGCTGAGCAGCTGGTGGAAGGAGGATTGGCTGTCTAAGGACCTAGGAGACATCTATGGATCCAAGGTGGGGTTTCTTGACAAAGGAGCAGACAAGTTCTGCTGCAAGGGGCTGCTCTTAAAGGTGGAGCATAGAGTGAAACCTGATACTTTGTAAGGGCTGGGTGTGAACCCTGAGACCATTTGGGCTCCTCAGAACATACTGCATCCATACTGCATCCATACTGCAGGGTGTGGTCCAGCCCACATCCCAGAAGGTGCTTCCAGATCAAGAATGCTCATCTGTCAACTGAGACAGGCTTGAACTGTTCTAAGGTCTGAGAGCCTACAACATTAGCTTCACTGGTGTAACCAAATCCTGTCTCAAACGTGTTCACCAAACTGAGGAAGGGTTCTTGGAAGCAGGCTGTGACGTGGTGATCTGCTGGAAGTTACTGAACACCAAAGACTTGCCTGTCAGAAGAGACAAACAGATCCATGGACAATAGTGTCTTCTCTGACAGTACAGCAAGGCCAGTGGTGACTGCCACGTCCCCTTAGTGACGCTTAGTCTACTTCTTGACCCTACAATGTGTATCAAAGGCTGGCACCTCCCCCCTTGCTGACTCTCTATGTTACTGAATATAGGCTCTGCCTCAACTCTACTTGATTAGCTTTCTCTATCTTGATTAGCTTTCTCTGTCAGATTCTATCTGTCCAATAACCTTCTGCCCCTCTCCCCCATGTTCTTCTGATCATTTCCCAGGAAAGTGTGTCTTGTCTTCTGCAGACACTGATGGCTGTTCTCAGACACAGCAATCACATGCTCATCCTGGTTCTTGCTTGTGAGACCAATTATTTCGTCTTCTCCAAAAATCAGAATCTCCATGGTCTGAAACCATTGGATCATGCCAGATGTGTTCTGTGGCCCGTGGATCTGCTCAGGCTGGATCTGGCTTTTGTTTTAAGTTGTTCTTAGTTTCCTCAGACTCCAATAGTACCAAATGATCATGAATTCGTGTATACAAGGAACAGTATTTACGTGGGACAATTATAGCCTTCTCTACAAACTTGCTAGCTCAGTCTTTCTAGGGTAAAATAATGTTTCTTTTTATTTTTGAATATTTATTCATTCATTAGCTGAAGGGATAATTTGGTGACTTCCAAGTTTCAGTAATTATGAGTAAAGCTGCTACCAACATTCCCACGTAGTCACTTTCTTGTGTAGAGAAATATTCAGTTTATTTAGGGGAACTACTGAGAAGTGGAACCAATAAGTTAAATGGGAAGAATGTGTCATTTTAGAGGTAACTGGGAATAGTCTTCCAAAGTGGCTGTACTATTTGTGTCTCCACAGTAAAGAATGAGATCCCTCTGTGTTCCGTACCCCCACCATTATTTGGTAGTGTTGATGAGCAAGCAGGGTGTTGGTCCTTCTGGGAGGTAGGTGTGTGATAACGGCTCAATCAGTCGCAATCTCATGAGAACCAATGATTTGGAAAATCTTCTGTGTCCATTTGCCATCTTTCCCTTCCTAGGTGATGTGTCTATAAGGTCATTGTTTCTTGGTTTAGTTGCCAAGCATTAGGCATGCCTTGTGTGTTTCTCACAGTCATTCTTTTATAACATGACTTGCTGTATTATTACTCTTGTTTTATATTTTCTTATATTATTAACCTTGTCTGGGTTGTACATTGCACCAATTGATTATGACTGAGTAACTACAAACCTCACAATTTGTCTGCTGTGATACAGAGGGGGACAAAGCCGAGTTGGCTAAATTTGAAATGTTTTGTAGAACAGAGTATGGGTGTAGAAAATGGAAAACGAGACAAGTTAGCCTTTTAAAAACGCCATGTTAAAATCAGACTGCCACTCTAATGAAGCAAATCACAGGGCCTTTTTCTGTATCTTGGAAATCCCGTTCTCCTGATTTAGATCGGGGCTGCTTCATTTCTAACTAATGTAATCTTAGGACACTTCAACAAGCAGAACTTTTTTTTCCAAATAGTTTTTGATCGGCTTGCAAGAGTAGTTTGCCTGAATTTAGGTAGGCCATGGTTTCTTTCCCATCTCAACAGATTTATTAAAATGTTTTATTAAAAGCTGAAACTAGCCAAACAGAGAATGTGATTTTTTTTTTTAAAGGAGTCTGGAATGTTATCAACTTAGTTGTGTAATTCTTTTTGTTTTTAAGCTTTATTTATGTGTTTTATGTATATGAGAGCTCTTTTGCACATATGCCTGCATGACAGAAGAGGACATCAGATCCCATTATAGATAGTCATGAGCTACCATGTAGATGCTGGGAATTGAACTCAGGACCTCAGGAGGAGCAGCCAGTGTTCTTAACTACTGAGCCATCTCTCTAACCCCTAGTTGTACAATTCTTAAAAGTTTCAAATTCAAATGGTAAAAAGTTCTTATACATAAGATGTCACTCGGCTCTCTAGCCCATGGTGACCTCTCTTTCTTCTGAACACATAGGCCTGTAGTACAACTGACAGCCACTGTTTAATGTTTATTTTGGAAGCATTCCATTGCCTGATGTTATTTAACTTTCCTCTTTCATTTCTACAGCTGGAAAACTCATGGATCTGTCTCTGCAGAGGCAGAACCAATAGAATATATTATGCAGATGAAGATTTGTTTTAAAGATATGGCTCATGAGCTTCTGGAACTGGAAAGCTCCAGATCTGTAAGGCAGGCTGTGTGACTGGCAGTTCAGTTGATGTAGCTGTCTTGAGTTGCAGGGAAAGCCAGGGGATTGGAGACTCAGGCAAGGTTCTTGTGTTGCAGTCTGGAGGAAGAATTTCATCCTGTTCAACTTTGTTTTTCTTCTGACACCCTTTAGCCGCCTGCATGAGGATCATCTGCTTTACATAGGTCAGATGGTTGTGTTAACAACATCCAATAATATGTCTTCCAAACTAGGTAGTGTTTGACCAAACAGTTGAGACAATAATAAAGCACTCCAGCACACAAATTAACCACCAGGGTTTGAAAGCTAAAATAATAAAATCTAATTTTTTTGTGGTCTTGATAGTGTTTATTATTAATTGAGTAAGTACCTACATATTCTTAGATGACTAAACACTAAGGGTAACTAGTGCTCCCTTTTTATGTTGTAAAATTGTATTTATCGTCTGTCTGTCTGTCTCTGTCTCTCTCACACCTATTTATAAAAATTCCTGCATATGTATGTCAGTGGTATTCATAGTTAATCTTCTAAATTTGTGTGTGTGTGTGTGTGTGTGTGTGTGTGTGTGATGTAAACCATGGTAGGTAGAGGTCAGGAAATAACTTGAGGGGTTTGGTTTTTATTTTTTCCTTTACTGTATGTGTTCCAGGAGTTGAACTCAGGCTGTAAGGCTTGGCAGGAGGTGTCCCTTACCTACTAAGCCACCTACCTCACCCAGAGTTGATTTTAAAATATTTGAAGTACAGACCAACAGTACTAGTCATGATTGCATAAAAGCTAACCGTACACAATAATAAAAGGAAATATCACTTAAGAAGACAGAAGCAACCTGAGCAATAGATAGTGATGTGATGGGTGTGGTCTGCTTTAAGGACAGTGAGAACAGACTGTACAGATGAGTTGTGATGGTTTGACTGAGTAATGTCCCCCATAGTTCCAGGCATCTGAGCACTTGCTCTATAGTTGGGGTTGCTGTGCATGGAATTTTAAGAGGTGTGGCCTTGCAGTAAGAAGTATGTCACCTCACCTCACCTCTGTCTGCTTCATGCTTGTGGTTCAAGATGTGAGCTCTTAGTTTTCTGCTTCTTCTGATGTACCTGTAGCTTGCTGCCATGCTTCCCCTCTGTGATGGACTCTTACCCCGCTGGAACCACACATCAAGATAAACCATTCCTTATATAAGTTGTCACAGTCCCTGGATTATGTCCCCCTCCCATTCACTCCTCCCTTTGTGATAGTTGCACTTCCTGTTTTAAAAGGCCTGAGATTCAAAAGACATTCACTTAGGAGTTGTCTCCTTCTATCCATTCTAAATTATATTTTCTCACTTGAGTTGCAAGAGCATAGGTTCTGAGGAAAAGACAGGAGCAATATTGTTTATGGGGTAACTAACTACTCTTTGGATTAGATTTGAAGCCTGGTGCATAGGAGGAAATTTGTGTCTGGTGCTGCACACTTGGACAAAACCCATGGCTATGGGAAGCCATTGCCTAAAGGGAGAACCCACTGATGCTGATTTGCTAAGTGGCCATTTGTCAAAACGACCTTCTGAATATTTGTTTACTGATTTCAACCTTGGTCAGGGAAACTTCTTATTCAGTGGGTGTTATTAGAGAGAATCATACTGTCCTAAGTGCTGACAGTAAATGGCTGTGGGTATTCATCTGTAGATGGGATATCGATATTAGCTGTACCCCAAGGCTCAGAAAACATGGAAGAAGAGACAGAAAGCATGTAAGAGCTGGAGGATAAGAAGGAGTCCTGTAGAATGTAGTGCTCAGCTCCAAATGGACCAAAGACCCCAACATTAGGCCAGATACACTGAATCTGATTGATAGAAGAGAAAGTAGGGAATAGTCTTGAACTCATTGGCATGGGAAAAGGCTTTCTGAAAAGAAAATCAGTAACACAGGCACTAAGATCAACACTTAATAAGTGGGATCTCATGAATCTGAGAATCTTCTGTATGGGAAAGGGATACCATCATTTCAACCAAGCAGCAGCCTACAGAATGGGAAAATATTCTTACCCCCTCCACATCAGATAGAGAACTAATATCCAAAATATATAAAGAACTAAAAAATCTGGATAGCAAGTAAACAAATAATACAATTAAAAAATGGGATACAGATCTAAACAGGGAATTCTCAAAGTAGGAAACTCAAATGTTTGAAAACCCTTAAAGAAATGTTTAACATCCTTAATCATCAGTGAGATGAAAACCAAGACTACTTTGAGAATGGTTATGATCAATAAAGCAAAGGATAGCTCATGGTGGCCAGGCTGTGAAGGAAAGCAAACACTTGTCCATTGTGGTGCGAGTGCAAAGAGCAAGTATGAAAATCAGTGTGGCTGTGGCAGTTCCTCAGGAACAAGAGAACCAGTCTACCTGGAAATCCAGCTATACCACTCTCAGGCATGTATCAAAGGATGCTTCATCCTACTATGGAGACACTTGCTCAACCATGTTCATTGCTTCCAGAAATTGGAAACAACCTAGATGTCTGTCAATGGATAAAGAAAATATGGTACATTTACTCAAAGGAACATTAGCCATTAAAAAAAATGAAATCATGATATTCGCAGATAAATGGATGGAACTAGAAAACAATTGTCTTGAGTAAGTTAACTCAGACCTAGAAAGACAAATATGGTGTATCTTCTCATATAGATGTTAGTTACAAAGTCATTGATAAGCAAGTTACAAGCCATGGAACCACAGAGGTTAGGCAGAGAGTCAGGACTTGGCAGGAAGGATGGATCTCCCTAGGAAGAAGAAATAGAATAGATAGCTATAATAGATAGCTATGGGTACTGGGGAGACTAGAAAGGGCCGCTCATACAGGGAGGGGGAGGGCAGGGAGGGACAGAGACCCAACTGGACATTTCTTGTCACCAAATGAAGCTTCCAGTACCAAGACTGGGTTACATTTAGTTCAGTTATTGGGCAAAGTTTGGTTGGGGGTGGGGGGAAACAACACAATCTATTGCCACATCTATTGGCAGCTTTCCACAAACTGAAAGTAAGGCCTCGTTGCTGAAGACAATACTCACTGAACACAGAGGTTGGCCTGGCGCCTACCTAGAGCCTAAAACCCTGTGAGCTTGATGGTAACGTATCTGCAATCATGACACAAGCTTGTGAGAGTAATCAAGCAATATCTGATTTGAGTTAAGGCCCACCCAGCACTGCTCTTGTGGCCAAGAACCTGAGACTAGATAGCCCACGGACCTAGGGGATAACCAAATGCTACTCTTCCCCTAAAGGAACACAGCAATAAAATGACTCCTACTGACATTTTGCTGGACTCGTAGATAGATCCTTGCCTTGATCAGCCATCATCAGAGAACCTTCCTCCTCTAATAGATTGTTGGGAAACCCTGCTATTAAGGTTGTAGCCTGCCATGACCGGACAGCTCCCAGAGCTTGGCACAAAATAGAGGACTTCCCTTTTTTAGCAGGGCTTCCTCTTTTCTGCCTGACCTTATCTGGGGAGCCTGACATCACTCATCCTCTACCTGAGGAATGGCATGTAGTCACAAGTTCAGCTTCCTTTCTCCTGATAAAAACCTGCCCAGCAAGCACCTCGAGTGTCTTTCCATGCAAATGAGGTATTCCCAGTACCTTAGGCCTCAACCAATGAACATTTATCCTAGAAGAACCCCTTCCTACTTTCCAAGGTGTATATAGTCCCTGCTCACCCCAAATAAAGAGCACAAGCTGTTTCACTGAATACCATTTGAAAGAGTTGTAACACCAAAATCCTCTGAGAAGGTACTCTTCTCACCACTTCCAACCAGACTAAGATCTTGTGAATCCACCCACCTGTTCTGGTATTCAGTGTGAAGAAAAGGAACTCAGAACCACAGTAGACAAGAACAAATACTAAGACCCACAGACAGACAATATGCAAAGAATGAAAGACCTTGGGACACTCAGCCCTAAAGGGATGTCTCCATCAAGTCTCTCCTTTCAAGAGGCAGAATGACTCTAGAACCAGAGGGGATGGAGGATACCAAAGTCTTCTAAACATACCATGACTGATGCACATATGAACTCACAAAGGCTGTGGCAGTATGAACAGGGCTTGCATGGGGCTATACCAAAGGGGGTCCTTGAGCGGAAAGTAGAAGTGGACACACCTCCCCATCCCTAACCCAGGAGCTGGCTTCAATTGATAACCACTTGCAAAAGAAAATTTAGTTTCCTCCAAGAGAGTTTCACTGAGGAAACAAACCACTCTTAAGTGTAGGCCCTATGTCCAGCAGTAGAAATTAAACACAAAATGAACTCAACAAAGTTCTTTGTGTCATAATGCTTTGTCTTGGTTGCTGTTGTTGTTGTATTTAGTTTGTACAGGTCCTTTACATATACATTATGGCTTCAGGTTTTGCAATTTATGGAATTCCTGTGTATACGAATGTGTGTTTTTCTCTGGGTTTCTATGAGCTTCTTGTGTTTTTTCTTTGGCTCTTATCCTTTTGTGTGTTTGTTTTGTCTTATTCTGGTTTGTTTTTGTTTTATCTTATTTTATTAATATTCCTTAGATTATTGTTTGTTTTCTAAGGAGAGTCAGAAAGGGTGTAAATCTGGATGGGAGGGGAGGTGGAAAGGCACTGGGAAGAGTTAGTGGAGGGAAAGTTGTAATCAGAATGTACTGTATAAGAAAATCTATCTTTAATTTTAAAAAAGAGAGAGGACAGGAAGTTGGGAGGGAGATGTGCTGAGAAGGCCTCCAGGGATTAAGGATGATTATAATACATTGAACACATGTATGAAATTTCAAAAAAAATTTTAAATAGAAAAAGAGGGGCTGGAGAGATGGCTCAGTGGTTAAGAGCAATTGTTGCTTTTCTAGACAACTTGGAATTCAGTCCCAGCACTGATGTACATGGCAGCTTACAACTATCTGTATCTCCAGTTACAGGAGATCCAATGACCATTTCTAGTCTGCACAAAGCCTAGGTATGCATGTGGTGAGTAGTCATGCATGCAGGTACACCATCCATACACATAAAACAAAAGTACATCTTGGAAAAAAAAAAAAAGAGTTTCCTCCTTGACAGAGTCCCTGTTGTGTGACCTCTTCCTAGGAGAGCATGAAGACACATCTACTCACTCCAATTGTGTTACTGATGGCAGATCCAAATGATTCCACAGAAGTCTAACTTGGGGATCCAGTGACTTTTTTGTGGTTATTTATGAGACTACAAGTGAGAGGTTACCTACAGGAACATCTGTGACTCAAAGGCAGCTGCATTGCTGCAAAGCTCACTTCAGCTGCTGATGGCTCAACCCTCAAAGGTGCATGCCTATGAGCTCCCTGACAAGTGACAGGCAGCTGGGCCATTTAGAAAGTCTCCTGTCCTGTTGGAGATTGGTTCTAATGCTTTGATTCAATCGGGAATCTGCATGCCCAAATGCTAAAGGTCCTTGTCCCTGATTGTCTTTTGATAGTTCAACAAAGATGCCGACATTCGATGGTTGGGCACAGGGCAGGACCCGTCGAGTTGTACAGGCGAGGGTGCAGAGAGAAACAGGAGAATCCTTGTGACTTGGGGTAGAAGGATGGGATGCAGGAGAGACCGGAAATAAAGTCAACCAGCCATATGAGACTTTGGATAAGTGGTCACTGGCCACTTCCCAGATTGGGCCTGGGGTAGCAAGGGAGTGCCCAAGCCTTTGAGGTATCCAAGGCATTTTAAAAATAAGCTAATGTTTATGTGTCTTTCACTCGCAGATCCAAAGACAGCTCCTGGGCGGGTGCATGCGTGGGATCTGCTAAGAGCCAGAGCAGTATAGCAAAAACTGCTATACTGTCCCCACAAATCTCATAGTGCTTTTATGATATTGTGGAAGGAACTTGACACTTTTGTGGCTTTCTGACCTAGGTAAATTTCATTAGCTTCTGCGGTCTTCAGTAGCTTCCTGAGTCGCTTCTTCGCCCTCTCTAGGAGGGGATGTGTCGATTTAAAGGGAATGCCTATTTCCTTTCTGTTTTTCTGATAAAACACTCTGACCAAATACAACTTGAGAAGAAAGGAGTTTGTTTAGATTTTACTGCCAGGGCACAGTCCTTCACCAGAGATTTCGAGGCAAGAATTGAAGGCAGGAACCAGGAACCGGAGAAGCAGAAACTATGGCAGAACTCTGCTGGCTTGCTCCCTGGCTCCCTCCCTGGCTCCCTCCCTGGCTCCCTCCCTGGCTCCCTCTCTCCCTTCCTTACTCCCTTGCTCCCTCATCCTTACTTAGCTTTCCTATAGAGCCCAGGACCACCTGCCTAGAAGTGGAACTGCCAACAGTGGGGTGGGCCCTCCTGTGTCAATTAGTAATCTGCCCAACATGCCCACAGATCAATACAACCTAGGCAATTTGTCAATTGTGGTTTCTCTTTCAGATGACTCTAGGCTGTGTCCAGTTGACAATTCAGACAAAGGAAGCTCCCTTCCAGACAGCCTTTCATTTCCCACTGACAAGGATATAAATTCTGTCCACAGTCTAAAACCAGGTAACAGAGAAAGATGACCCGATAGCTAAAAGCAAAAGGTTATTTTTCAACAGGCTGATTTGATATGCTTGACGGATCTCTCCCCTGCTATTGTCTAAAGTGGCTTTGCCCAGGTATTTTAATTAGCTCATTGTCAAATCCAACCTAATAGATTCTGCTGGGTGTCACAGTTCTTAGATGCTGTAATAAGAACCTTAGTTTTGTTTGATGCATATGACGTTTTTCTTCTAAAGTGACTTCCCATGAAACCCAAGGAGATGGTCCACCCCGTCATGAGGCTGAGAAGCAGCAGGGCTGGTGTTTGCAGCTATACAGGCTCTTATCTGTATTCAGAGATCTCTACAAGGAAGCATGGTTTTAGGTAATATTTCAAGGAAACATGAGGACTTGGAGACTTGTTTTCAATTTGAGGCAAAATTGAAATGAGTGTCTTGTCATTTTTTCTAGATTAGAATGGAGTTGCATAGAGTGATAAGATATCAAATTAAAAGCTACAGACATCTGTAATCAAAGGTCCAAGAAGGCAAAAAGGCAGACTTGCTTGGTGGTGCAGTCATCACCATATAAACAGAATGAAAGATATTAAAAACTGATAGGTGCATAATTCTGATAACATTGATGGCTTCAGTGGGGACCGATAAGCCCCAAATCTCTAACTTCTCAGTTTATACTGTGGACTGATATTCAGAGATGTAATGTAAGCTTGATGGAAGAATTCATTTTCTCTCAGCTGTAAGGGTGCAATAGCTAAACTGGGTTTGTACCAAAGTGCAACTGAATAACTTCATTATTCCCCATATCAGCTCCACTGAAATGCAGGCATTGATCAAAAGAGAGGAGGCTCTTGGGTTGTAGAACAGAGTTCGTGGGAAGACTCAGACATCTGAGCAATTCCAGAAGCCTATTTGAAGCCCCTGTTTCTCAAAGGCAACAGCTTACCAATCACTGACCAGATGAGATAGTTCTTTTCTTTCTTGAAGACTCGATATTTCATCTTAAAAGAAGAAATTTTCTGTTTCATTCTTCTGCTGCTTAGAAGAATAACTAAAGTTAAATCCCAACCTGACCTGGGGTATATCATGAGATCACAGCATAGAGGTGAAAGCTGACAATTGTAAGAATGGCTACCCTTTGCTCAGTTTTTAGAAAGGCACGATGTTCGTATGACTGGGGATAATTTTGTACTTCACCGGTAGGGAGAAATAGAACCATGTACCTGGCTGATTTTTAAAATGTGTTTGTTTACCAGATATTTTACGTTCAGAACAATCCTAAGCAGCTGCAAGGATCCAAAAATCTGGCAGGCTAGTCAACCAAACCTGGTGTCAACACTGGCTCTCACCATTGAGCCAGATGAAGATGGTGTTTAACATTAGACTAAAGGACATTTTAAATAAACGTCAAGCAACAGGGAATAGAAATCAATTTGCTGTGTCTTGTTCAATTACATTCTAAGTTCAAGCCCAAACTAGTCTCGAAATCTGCTCTTCACCAGGATCTTCTGACACATGCAAAGGAAGGAGCAATTTCCAGAAAGAGCTATTTTAGGGTGAATGGGGATTCTGAAAGGTAACTGGACAATTGAAATGAGCGGCCTGATTTCAGTGCTCATGGGAACATCAAGGAGTGGCAGAGGTAGGATTTCCCACTGAATTATCACAAACACTGGGCACCCTCCATAATGTTCAGCATGATGATATAAGTGGTTTGACCCAAAGAGATTTCCTTTTTCAATACAGATAATTATTGTTGTCATTCTCTGGGACTAAAATGTCCAAATTACACAGCTGTAGCAATGAAAGGGAATCATTCCTGCTAATACATATGATTGTTTTTTTCTTAATGGTGTTCTTTAGCTCCAAGATAGGAACATTTTTCTGGCTTGCTTACAGAAATCAGTGTAGTGTATTGGGTGCTACACTTTCATGTGTCTGTTTCTACGTTCATCATGCCCTAGGGATAGCAGGACAAAGAAGGCTGACTGTGGCATGGAATTGAGAAACAGGCTTTGGCTTCCATCAGGGACATCAGGACCGCAGCCCCTTTGGTTAATTAGTTTCAGGCAACCCCACCAAGCCCACACTGATTACACCGAAGGAACCATTGAGTGCAAAGAGGAGAAAGAAAGAAAGAAAGACAAGAAAACACAAAAACCCAGCACTAGCTTTACGCTTATTTATGAAAATGAACACTGTAGCTCCTGTCTTATTCAATTGTCACTTTACAAAGACACACAATCACCTTAGCTGCCTCTCTTTTTCCTTCTCTCCTGTATTTTATAGGCTCTATTATGAGTGGTTATATTTATAGTTAGGTCATGCGTTTCAGATGTGGAGCAAAGTATCCAACACTTAGAGATCCTTAGTAAGACCTGGGATGACATCACTATGTAATTATTTCTTTTTGAGGAGTTGGAGTGTTCTTGGGTGTGTTAGGAAGAGCAGGTTACTGCTAGGAACTAATCCGGGGGCAGAAGGGAGTCCTGTAAAGCATACTCAGTTTCTCCACTGTTGAGTAGCCGATGCCTTTCCTGTTTCTACCACATGCTGCTGTTTCAATCTCTTTTTTCCTTCTCACTCTGGCCCAAAATTTTATTTATTTATTTATTATATGTAAGTACACTGTAGCCATCTTCAGACTCACAAGAAGAGGGCATCAGATCTCATTATGGATGGTTATGAGCCACCATGTGGTTGCTGGGATTTGAACTCAAGACCTTCAGAAGAGCAGTCAGTGCTCTTTAACTGTTGAGACATCTCTCCAGCCCCAGTTTGAATCTTTAAGAACCATGCAAAGGCTTGGTGTCATCTTGTGGCGAACTGTGGGGACCTGGATCCTTTAGAAGATGTCTGAATTTCTTTTCCTATTGTAAGGATAAAAATACTCTTGGAAAAAGTGCTTACATGGGGGTTGGGGTGGCGGGATGGGAGGTTAGGGGTGTGGGGAATGGGGCAAAGAGTTTATTTAGATCATAGTTCAAGGTTCATCATAGGGATGCCAAGGCATCAGGAGTTGAAGCAGCTAGTTACATCACACAGTCAGAAGAGATCGAGAGTCAGTGCATGCTAGCTACCATTCAGTCTGCTTTCCCCCACTCTTACACCATCTGGTATCCCCCATCCTGGATCCCCTGCTCAGGGGATGGATCTATACCCAATTAAAATGGGTCTTCCCACATCAGGGAACACAGGCCAGTCCTCCACAGACATGCTCAGAAGCCCATCTCTCAGGTAAATCTAGATTTAGCCCAGTTGGAAGTTAATATTATCCATCAGTAGGGCTAAGACCTAGTGGAAAGACTCTAGGTTACAGAGTTGTCACCCTGAAGGGGAGGGATATCAGAATCCTCCCTTCATCCGCTTTCCATCTTCCACAATGTGAGCAATTGTTTTCATCGTGGTCATGATGGCCATTGCATAGGCTAAATGACTGCTGGCAGAAACCTCTAAGACTATAAGCAAAACACACCTTTTCTTCTTTTGAGTACATTTTCTCAGGTGTTGTGTCATAGTGGCAGAGGATTGGTATTTCCATGTTTGTCCCCATGGCTTGCTCAACCTGCTTTCTTGTAGAACCCAGGACCACCAGCCCAGAATGGTACCACTCACAATGGGCTGGGCCCTCATCCATCAAGCACTCATTAAGAAAATACAGCCCAATCTTATGGAGGCTTGTTCTCTATTGAGATTCCCTCTTCTTTGATGACTCAAGCTTATATCAAGTTGTCATAATTGTCCGTGTTTGAAGCTCCTTAACTATTCAATGGTTCAGGAAGAAATAAGTTTCTGCTTTGGACGATAAAGAAGACAGATTGGTCCTAACCCTGCATTTCAGAGCTGAGGAACTATGTGTGACCCAAGCCCAGGCTTGCACTTTTTTCTGGAACATTCGATCTTAAACTGTGACATATGAATCTTGGAGATGATATCAAGATTTTTACCTCACTGTGATAATGGTGATGGCCTGTGCCAGAGGCTGATACTGTGATTGGAAATGAAATTCTTGCTTTCTAATGAAACCCACTGTTCACTTCATGGTTTCCAATCAGGTTACCCAGTCCTGCTTCTATTCTATGAACTTTAGATCTTTCCACTTGCTTATTTCCTGGCTTACAATAGCCACATTTGGTTATCTACATCTTCAACCAAAAAATTATTTAAATAAATATTATTTAAATAAAAAGGTAATATCAGTTCTTAAACTTAAAAAAAATTAGTAAGATAGCTGTCTGCCAAAGTTGATATGTTTATTTTCTACTAAGAGGTCTTTCAGTACTGTAGGGAACAGAGCTATCAATATTCAGTTAAATACTAATTTATATTCCTGGGGCTTTGTTCATGTTTCTAAATTCCACATTTTCTTCCTCGGTCAGTGTCTCACTCATTACAGAATCTCACGTTTCTATGCTATCACACCAGCTGGGAAAGTTTTCCCAGGGGTATTCAAAATGAAAGCCAACCTGCCCTTCAGTGCTGGAACCAGAGGAGATGGGCAGATGGATCCTGTGCTTTGTAATTTCAAGCCTAACTCCCATTACTTTGTCAGTTCAGATGCTCAACTCAGGAAACGGAGAGCTCCGCATCTCAT